>CACVCL010031886.1:0-24023 GCA_902729485.2 Mus minutoides | reverse complement strand
TAGAAAAGCACTATACAGCTCACAGCTTTTCTTTTGTGATATACTTTAGTTTACCTATTACTTCCAGAACTACATAAAGTCAAAATAAAGGAAGACAAAAATGGAAGACCATAAAAAAAAAATCAACAGGCAAGTTAAGGAATGAATGTAATGAATGCAAACATCGTCTAGAACAGAAGTGAGGTGTGCACGCTTCCCTGCAGGTCCCAGGAGGCTGCCTCTTAGTTCTGTGGAGCCCCTTACAGGGACAGAGCCACACACTCTCAACACACGGTAAATGTCTAGAATTTCTGATATACAAGTCAAATCTCTGTATTTTCTTTCCAATGTGCAAATTGGAGCCCAAGTCTACATCACCGATGCCCTGGAAGGGCCACCCAATGAAAAGGAGGTACATTTGTATTTAGTGGCCCACTTTCCTCTACCCCCTCCACCCTCAAACTTTCCCCTCGAATTACAAAGTTTTTTTTTAAAATTTTGTTTAATTAAAATAATTTTTAAAATCCTTTACTAGTAAACACAAGAAACTTTTATAATTACTGAATTGTTTAATAAAAATGCAGTCCTCATCCCTTGCCCTTTTGCTTGGACCAATGCACAGAATGCCATCCCAGGGTTTGCACAGGCTAATGCACAGTAAGCACACACTGTAGCCCAGAAGAAAACCCTCCACACCTCACGTGTACTATACAACGGCAGCTCCGTGGGACCTTTGTGAAATGAAAACATATTCCTGAGAGCCAATTTGGGGTTTCCTCTTATAGAAGGGGACTGAGCAGTTTTTTTGTAAGGAAATTAAGCTGTCACTTTAATTCTAGTCAACCTAGGTAAGGCTCAAGTCTTTACGTTACTTTTTTTATTTTTTCACTTTTTAAAAATCAGATATTTTCTTTTTTTATTATCCAACATTCGTTTATTAATGTTTTTATTTGTGAGTTAACTAAAATAATGTGATAGTACTAAAATAAAAATTAAAATACCAAATTTACTCACATATTTTATGTGTTGATTATTCCATCTTAATTATAATTTTTTTGTTTTTGTTTTATTAGATATTTTCTTTATTTACATTTCAAATGCTATCCCAAAAGTTCCCTATAACCTCCCCCCGCCCTGCTCACCTACCCACCCACTCCGACTTCTTGGCCCTGGTGTTCCCCTGTACTGGGGCATATAAAGTTTGCAATACCAAGGGGACTCTCTTCCCAATGATGGCTGACTGGGCCATCTTCTGCTACATATGCAGCTAGAGACACGAGCTCTAGGGATTCTGGTTAGTTCATATTGTTGTTCCACCTATAGGGTTGCAGACTCCTTCAGCTCCTTGGGTACTTTCTTTAGCTTCTCCATTGGGGGCCCTGTGTTCCATCATATAGATGACTGTGAGCATCCACTTCTGTATTTCAGTGTCTCTGGTTTTATGTGGAGGTCTTTGATCCACTTAGACTTGCCCTTAGCACAAGGAGATAAGAATGGATCAATTCGCATTCTTCTACATGATAACCGCCAGTTGTGCTAGAACCATTTGTTGAAAATGCTGTCTTTTTTCCACTGGATGGTTTTAGCTCCCTTGTCAAAGATCAAGTGACCATAGGTGTGTGGATTCATTTCTGGGTCTTCAATTCTATTCCATTGATCTACCTGTCTGTCGCTGTACCAGTACCATGCAATTTTTATCACAATTGCTCTGTAGTACAGCTTAAGGTCAGGCATGGTGACTCCACCAGAGATTCTTTTATTGTTGAGAATAGTTTTTGCTGTCCTAGGTTTTTTATTATCCCAGATGAATTTGCAAATTGCCCTTCCTAACTCAGTGAAGAATTGATTTGGAATTTTGATGGGGATTGCATTGAATCTGTAGATTGCTTTCGGCAGGATAGCCATTTTGACTATTAATCCTGCCAATCCATGAGCATGGGAGATCTTTCCATCTTCTGAGATCTTCTTCAATTTCTTTCTTCAGAGACTTGAAGTTCTTGTCATACAGATCTTTCACTTCCTTAGTTAGAGTTACACCAAGGTATTTTATATTATTTGTGACTATTGTAAATGGTGTTGTTTGCCTAATTTCTTTCTCAGCCTCTTTATCCTTTGTGTAGAGAAAGACCATTGATTTGTTTGAGTTAATTTTATATCCAGCTACTGCACTGAAGCTGCTTATCAGTTTCAGGAGTTCTCTGGTGGACTTTTTGGGGTCACTTATATATACTATCATATCATCTGCAAATAGTAATATTTTGACTTCTTCCTTTCCAATTTGTATCCCCTTGATCTCCTTTTGTTGTGGAATTGCTCTGGCTAGGACTTCAAGTACTATATTGAATAGGTAGGGAGAAAATTGGCAGCCTTGTCTAGTCCTTGATTTTAATGGGATTGCTTCGAGTTTCTCTCCATTTAGTTTGATGTTGGTTACTGGTTTGCTGTATATTGCTTTTATTATGTTTAGGTATGGGCCTTGAATTCTGATCTTTCCAAGACTTTTATCACGAAGGGGTGTTGGATTTTGTCAAATGCTTTCTCAGCATCTAACGAGATGATCATGTGGTTTTTGTCTTTGAGATTACGTTGATGGATTTCTGTGTATTAAACCACCCTTGCATCCTTGGGATGAAGCCTACTTGGTCGTGATGGATGATCATTTTGATGTGTTCTTGGATTCGGTTTTCGAGGATTTTGTTGAGTATTTTTGCATCGATTTTCATAAGGGAAATTGGTCTGAAGTTCTCTTTCTTTGTTGGGTCTTTGTGTGGTTTAGGTATCAGAGTAATTGTGGCTTCATAGAATGAATTGGGTAAAGTACCTTCTGTTTCTATTTTGTAGAATAGTTTGAGGAGAGTTGGAGTTAGGTCTTCTTTGAAGGTCTGATAGAACTCTGCACTAAACCCATCTGGTCCTGGGAGACTATTGATGACTGCTTCTATTTCTTTAGGGGAAATGGGACTGTTTAGATTGTTAATCTGATCCTGGTTTAACTTTGGTACCTGGTATCTGTCTAGGAATTTGTCCATTTCATCCACGTTTTCTAGTTTTGTTGAGTATAGCCTTTTGTAGTAGGATCTGATGATGTTTTTGATTTCCTCAGGTTCTGTTGTTATGTCTCCTTTTTCATTTCTGATTTTGTTAATTACGATGCTGTCCCTGTGCCCTCTAGTTAGTCTGGCTAAGGGTTTATCTATGTTGTTGATTTTCTCAAAGAATCAGCTCCTGGTTTGGTTGATTCTCTGAATAGTTCTTTTTGTTTCCACTTGGTTGATTTCAGCCCTGCATTTGATTATTTCCTGCCATCTACTTCTCTTGGGTGAATTTGCTTCCTTTAGTTCTAGAGCTTCTAGGTGTGCTGTCAGGCTGCTAGTGTATGCTCTCTCTAGTTTCTTTTTGGAGGCAAAAAAACTATGTTTTCCTCTTAGGACTGCCTTCATTGTGTCCCATAAGTTTGGGTATGTTGTGGCTTCATTTTCATTAAACTCTAGAAAGTCTTCAATTTCTTTATTTCATCCTTGACCAAGGAATCATTGAGTAGTATGTTGTTCAGTTTCCATGTGAATGTTGGCTTTCTATTATTTATGTTGTTATTGAAGACCAGCCTTAGTCCATGGTGGTCAGATAGGATGCATGGGAAAATTTCAATATTTTTGTATCTGTGGAGGCCTGTTTTGTGACCAACTATATGGTCAATTTTGGAGGAGTTACCATGTGGCGCTGAGAAGGTATATCCTTTTGTTTTAGGATAAAATGTTCTGTAGAAATCTATTTTTTTCCAATTTTTATTAGATATTTTCTTCATTTACATTTCAAATGCTATCCCAAAAGTCCCCTATGCCCTCCCCCATACCCCCCTGCCCCCCCTACCCACCCACTCCCACATCTTGGCCCTGGCGTTCCCCTGTACTGTGGCATATAAAGTTTGCATGACCAAGGGGCTTCTCTTCCCAATGATGGTCAACTAGGTCATCTTCTGCAACATACACAGCTAGAGACACGAGCTCTGGGGGTACTGGTTAGTTCATATTGTTCTTCCACCTATAGGGTTGGAGACCCCTTCAGCTCCTTGGTTACTTTCTCTAACTCCTCCATTGGGAACCCTGTGTTCTATCTAATAGCTGACTGTGAGCATCCACTTCTGTGTTTGCCAGGCACTGGCATAGCCTCACATGAGACAGCTATATCAGGGCCCTTTCAGCAATATCTTGCTGGAGTATGCAATAGTGTCTGCGTTTGGTGTTTGGTGGCTGATTATGGGATGGATCCCCGGCTGCAGCAGTTGCTGGTTGGTCCATCCTTTTGTCTCAGCTCCACACTTGATCTCTGTAACTCCTGTAGATATCTATTAAATCAATTTGTTTCATAACTTCTGTTAGTGTCCATGTGTCTCTGTTTAGTTTCTGTTTCCAGGATCTGTCCATTAGTGAGAGTGGAGTGTTGAAGTCTCCCACTATTAGTGTGTGAGGTGCAATGTGTGCTTTGAGCTTTACTACAGTTTCTTTAATGAATGTGGCTTCCCTTGTATTCAGAGCATAGATATTCAGAATTGAGAGTTCATCTTGGTTGATTTTACCTTTGATGAGTATGAAGTGCCCCTCCTTGTCTTTTTTAATAACTTTGGGTTGGAAGTCAATTTTATTCGATATTAAAATAGCTACTCCAGCTTGTTTCTTCAGACCATTTGCTTGGAAAATTGTTTTCCAGCCTTTCACACTGAGGTAGTGTCTGTCTTTTTCCCTGAGGTGGGTTTCCTGTATGCAGCAAAATGTTGGGTCCTGTTTGTGTAGCCAGTCTATTAGTCTATGTCTTTTTATTGGGGAATTGAGTCCATTGATGTTATGAGAAATTAAAGTAATTGTTGCTTCCTGTTATTTTTGTTGTTAAAGTTGGGATTCTGTTCTTGGGGCTGTCTTCTTTTAGGTTTGTTGAAGGATTACTTTCTTGCTTTTTCTAGGGTGTAGTTTCCATCCTTGTGTTGTTGTTTTCCCTTTATTATCCTTTGAAGAGCTGGATTCGTGGAAAGATATTGTGTGAATTGGTTTTATCATGGAATACTTTGTTTTCTCCATCTAAGGTAATTGAGAGTTTTGCCGGGTATAGTAGCCTCGGCTCACATTTGTGTTCTCTTAGGGTCTGTATAACATCTGTCTAGGATCTTCTGGCTTTCATTGTCTCTGGTGAGAAGTTTGGTTTAATTTTAATAGTCTTGCCTTTATATGTTACTTGATCTTTTCCCCTTACTGTTTTTAATATTCTGTCTTTATTTAGTGCATTTGTTGTTCTGATTATTATGTGTCGGGAGAAATTTCTTTTCTGGTCCAGTCTATTTGGAGTTCTGTAGGCTTCTTGTACGTTCATGGGCATCTCTTTCTTTACATATGGAAAATTTTCTTCTATAATTTTGTTGAAGATATTTGCCGGTCCTATAAGTTGAAAATCTTCATTTTCATCTACCCCTATTATCCGTAGGTTTGGTCTTCTCATTGTTCTGGATTTCCTGGATGTTTTGAGTTAGGATCTTTTTGCATTTTGCGTTTTCTTTGATTGTTGTGCCCATGTTCTCTATGGAATCTTCTGCACCTGAGATTCTCTCTCCCATCTCTTGTATTCTGTTGCTGATGCTCACATCTATGGTTCCTGATTTCTTTCCTAGGTTTTCTGTCTCTAGAGTTGTCTCCCTTTGGGTTTTCTTTATTGTTTCTACTTCCCTTTTTAGATCTTGGATGGTTTTGTTCAATTCTATCACCTGTTTGGTTGTGTTTTCCTGTAATTCTTTAAGGGATTTTTGTGTTTCCTCTTTAAGGACTTCTACCTGTTTAGCAGTGTTTTCCTGTGATTCTTTAAGGGCTTCTACCTGTTTAGCAATGTTCTCCTGTATTTCTTTAAGTGAGTTATTAATGCCCAGAAGCTGTGTTGCTTCTGCCTGTCCCAGGAGCTGTGTCGCTTCTGCAGTCTGCACTCTTACCTGCGCAGACTGGTCTCTGAGGGACCTGGGATCTTTAAGTTACTTTTAACAAGCATGAAAACCTAATTAAATCAAGCATCCATTCCTGGGTCAACTTTGTCTCCAAGCTGTGACCATCGATCGATTCTTTTCTTTAAATCTTATATAGATGTTCAGACAGCAGGGAAGCGAGAGGTCTGTAGTACTGAGGAGAGTAACAAGTGAAATGTTTTAAGACCTATTAGGAGTTTTACATTTTCTTATACAGTGAATTAAAATTCAACACCATAATTCTTGCCCTTCTGTAAAGTGCTCACATGCAATTTTTACCAAATATAACCACATACAATAAGCAGTTTCAGTTCAATCTATCAAAAGGTAATTCTTCGGGTCATTCCAACAAGTATCCTCTGATTGAGCCCAACTTGGAGAAACAAATATAGACAAAGCTTTCCATGCTAATTCCAATGGCAGGCTCCTGTATTTAAAATCGACAGTTACAGTTTTCCTACACAAACCCCTCCCCCCGCCCAGCAACCCCGGGTGCCACAGTTCCATGGCTTGCCGGTCTGAAGTAGTGTCCATGTGGTCAGGGCCTAGCTCTGCTCCAGGAGCCTTGCTTCTACTGCGCTTTTCTGACATGCAGAAGTGAAGTTTTGGCTGATATATGTCCCAAGTTTCAAACCGTCCATTTTAACTTTTTTAAAAAAAAGTTTCTTTGTCTTTTTTTATAAAAGGAAAGCAGTAACTCTTCACCAGTCTGCATCTCCAGTGGCTTTGGAAAATATATAATCTTTTCCTTTAAGATTCATAATACCATCCTTGAGATGAATTTTCCATTTATTTTTATTTCTGTGTATCTTATCATACTGGCAGACAACAACATTTTCTGTGTCAAAGGGTTCCTGCCCTTCCTCGTCACTTAAGTCATCTTCACTGTTAAGGGGCTCTTCTTCCACCTGCCCACCTTCAGCTCCATCTTTCTCTTTCTCTTCCTCCTCCTCCTCATCTTCTTCTTCTTCTTCATCTTCATCTTCCTCAGAAGATGTATCCCCTGCTCCATCAACTTGCAGCACCAATGGAGCTTGCTCTTGGGCAGGCTGGGCCTGTGGCTGCTGCTGTCCAGCTGCAGGTATCTGTGCTTGTGCTGGTGTGGGTGCTGCCACTGTTGTAGGAATGACCTGAGGCTTATTTCCTGTAAAGAAGATTTGCTGTGGCTGGATGATGACACCTGTCTGTGGTGACATCCCTCCAGGAAGTGGGGCTAAGACCTGCTGGATAACAGGAGCTTGGACTCCACCAGGCTGCATTTGTGGTATAACTTGTTGTAGAACAACTGACTGCTGAGGCTGCAAGACATACTGGGTACCGTTGGCTGCTCTGACCACCTGAAGCAGCTGGCTTGAATTTCTTAGTAGCTGTTGACCAGGAGTCACTCCTGCAGGGAGTGCCAAGATAGCAGCTGTAGCAGCAGCACTGGGAATACTTGATGTATTCATATGTTGTAGCAACTTAGAATTGGGAACAATAACCTGTGCTGCTGTAGCTTGCTGGGATGCAGGAATAAGGTCCTGTTTGGTCTGTGCATGCTGAGGTGCCGTTTGCTGAGGTTGCGCTTGTTGTTGTTGTTGTTGGTGCTGCTGCTGCTGCTGCTGGAGTTGATGCTGCTGCTGAACTTGCAACAAAAGCTGCTGTTCTTCCGAATGAAATCCATCTACTGCCTTATACTGCATTAGTTTAGTCTCCCACAAAGTTTTTAGTTCCATCAGGACCTGTTCATCCACTCCATCCTCCAGAAAAATGTCTCGTACGTCATTAATAACATCTTCAATCACAGATCTATACAATTTAGGCACGGAGTTTGCTTTTGCCCAGTTTGCCATTTCCACACACAACACTAATAAGAGGGAACGAGATAGAACAAAAGGAAAAATAAAATTAAAAGAAAAGAAAAAAACTGAGACTCGGAGGGTGACCCAAGTCACCGGCCAACAGTGGGGCACAAAAATCTCTCAACAGAACCGATCCAGAAGGAGTAAGAGGCGGGACCAGGAGGAGGGGGGCACTCCTCACGCAGCTAAAATCCTCGAGAATCACCTAAAGAAAAAAAATGGTAAAAAAATTAGCCACAACCTCTTAGGAGGTTAGGGGGCATCACCCGCTCCCCACTCGGGCGCCGAGGAGGGAAACCAACACCGGTCACCCCCCCCCCCCCCCCCGCTGCCGCCACCGCCACCAGCTGCAGATCCAGCCCTAATCAAATATTTTTAAAGACAACAAAATTTCTAGTGTTAGTTGGACACTTTATATTTTACTTATTTATTTTTGTAGAGTATTTTTGAACTCAGGACAGTCTCTCCTGACCAGCAACAGAAATCAAACCAGAGCAATATATGTTTCAAATCAATTGTAAACCCTTTAGTGATTATATTTATGTATGCAAATATTCAGCTGAGCAGAACACAGTTTCTAAACACTCGTGTATAGCAAATGTTTCACTCTTGTGCTGCTTTGAGGAAACCTACCTGGAGTTGGTGCTAGCTCACCTTGAGTGTTAAAAAATGACAAAAAAAAAAACCCCAAAAGAAACAATATCTAGCAGCCAGATGGATGCATATAAATATCTAGTTTTTGACAACACAATACAACACAACAAAACCAAAAACCAAAAACCAAAAACAAACAAAAAACCAACCAAACAAAAAAACAAACCCCAAATCTGGTTATAACCAGATGTGGTGGTATATGCCTGTAATCCCAGCACTTGGAAGGCTGAAAAAGGAGTATTGAAAGTTCGAGGCCAGCCTGGACTCTATAGTGAGACATTGTCCCCAAACAACAAGAAGTGTGTAGATGTGTGTGTGTGTGTGCGCGCGCGCGCGCGCGCGCTCACACACGCTCGCGCATGTGTTAGCATACACAAATGAAATAACTGGTCATACAAACCAGTGTTCCCACACGGTTCCCACTCTCGCCACTAGATGGCGCTTGTTCTCTCTAGTTGTCCACACTCTGGATTCCTTAGGTTTCTCTCCTGGCATCAAGTGGCAGCTGCTGTTCATCCTCATCACCTCTCTCTCTCTCTCTCTCTCTCTCTCTCTCTCTCTCTCTCTCTCTCTCTCTCTTTCTTTTGTTTGTTTTGTTTTTCGAGACAGGGTTTCTCTGTATAGCCCTGGCTATTCTGGAGCTCACTTTGTAGACCAGGCTGGCCTCGAATTCAGAAATCCACCTGCCTCTGCCTCCCGAGTGCTGGGATTAAAGGCGTGCGCCACCACGCCCTGCTTCACCACCTGTTTCTTTTTTTTTTTTTCAACTTTTATTAGATATTTTCTTCATTTACATTTCAAGTGTTATCCAGAAAGTTCCCTATATCCTCCCCCCTCCCGGCCCTGCTACCCTACCCACCCGCTCCCACCCCCTGGCCCCGGTGTTCCCCTGTATTGGGGCAAATAAAGTCTGCATAACCAAGGGGCCTCTCTTCCCACTGATGNTTGGTGGCCCTTTTGTCCTGTTGACAATATCTTTTGTCTTACAGAAGCTTTGCAACTTTATGAGGTCCCATTTGTCAATTCTTGATCTTACAGCACAAGCCTTTGCTGTTTTGTTCAGGAATTTTTCCCCAGTGCCCATATCATCGAGGCATTTCCCCACTTTCTCCTCTATAAGTTTCAGTGTCTCTGGTTTTATGTCACCACCTGTTTCTTATGAATAGCATTAAGAGGACTCATTGGGACTGGCAAGATGGCGCAGAGGATGAAGATGCATGCAGGCAAACTGACCGCATAAGTTCTATCCTGACTCACATGATGAAAGGCGAGATCGCACTCCTGAAAGTTGTCTCCTGATCGCGACTTGTGCACACACGGATAAATTAATAAACATATTACTTTTTAAATTCAAAAGTATCATTGTCTTATCAAGAGCTGAAAACGACTGCCAGGAAGGAATACTCTCTGTGCAAAATAAAGTCTTTCCCTCCACATTTTTTTTTTTTTTTTTTGGTTTTCTCTGTATAGCCCTGGCTGTCCTGGAACTCACTCTGTAGACCAGGCTGGCCTTGAACTCAGAAATCCACCTGTCTGTCTCTGCCTCCCGAGTACAGGGATTAAAAGCCTGTGCCACCACTCCCGCCCGGCTTCCCTCCACTTTTAACAGGCTCCCTTTTCTTCGCCCTGCTTTGTGGCTTTGTGCTCTATTGGCTTCAGGAATTGCAATTAGCATGGAAATAGCTAAGCCCTGGTAAAGGCTGCTTGGGAGCCAGTCTGAGGTTTCATTCCACAGCTTGCTGTAGCTTACCCTTGTACTGTGGTGAATGCAGGGCCCACAGCCTTTCAGGTCAGTTTCCATTTCAAACAACCCCCTAGATCAGTGGTTCTCAACCTGTGGGTCTTGACCCCATTCGGAGGGAGCCTGACTGACCCCTTCACAGGGGTGGTTGGTCTAAGACCTTTGAAAAACACAGATATTTACATTATGATTTGTGACAGTTGTAAAATTAGTTATGAAGTAGCAATGAACATAATTTTATGGTTGGGGGAGGGGTCAGCATGACATGAGGAACTGTGTTAAGGGCGGGGGTGGTGGTGGCCGGGGTCACAGCATTAGGAAGGATATCCTAGCGTGAGCTCTCCTTACAAAACTTCCAAGCCAGTTACACTATCTGCACCTTCACACACGTTATTGTCTTCGCTGCTAGTGTTTTCTTTTCCAATCTTGCTTGAAATAATTGAGTTATAATAATATATATATATAATAATTGAGTGTCTTTGGTGAAGGGAGACTTAAAAAGCTAATAGAGATATAAACATAGAGGTCCCAGAGTTCCCCCAGGAGATGAGTGGGGAATGAAGGGCTAAGACAATAAACCAAGGTAGTGTCTAATGGGGCTGGAAAGGAAGCTCTGTAATCGGGGAAGGGGAGAGAGAAAAGTCCCAGGGTTCTCGATTTGAAAACTCATTCTGATGAAAGGAAACCATTAGAAAAGGCTTGGTTCACCGGGCGGTGGTGGCGCATGCCTTTAATCCCAGCACTTGGGAGGCAGAGGCAGGCGGATTTCTGAGTTCCCAGGCCAGCCTGGTCTACAAAGTGAGTTCCAGGACAGCCAGGGCTATACATAGAAACCCTGTCTCGAAAAACAACAAAACAAAACAAAACAAAACAAAACAAAAGGCTTGGTTCTTAACTTTTGACTAAAAGGTTAAAAAAAGAATTTAGAAATAGTTCAAACTGCAGTATGGGCAGAAATGTTCCTAATGACAGGTCTTTTTAATTATTATTATTATCATTATTATTTTTTAAAAATTGTGGCAGAATTTTTTTCATTGTGAAACCTAAGCTGTGTTGAACTCATTATGAAGCGCATGTCAGTCTTGAATTTACAATCCTCCTGGCTCAGCTTCTTGAATGCTGGGAAAATAAGCAGATGTAACCCAAGCCTAGGCATGGAACATGTCCTTTAAAGGGTCAAGAAAAATGACGGTTTCCTTGAAAAGGTGAAAACTGTGGTAGGGCAGAGCTGCACCCTTCAGACCACGGAGGGAATCAGCCCCAATTCGGGGTCTGAGAAGCATGAAGCTTGCAGCTGTGGGGGGTTACTGTGTTTGGTCAGTTTTTATCCTTGGGACAAAGTAACATCGACAGGCTAACTTGGTAAGAACGAGGCCGTTTATGTCTCTCACCATCTGGGAGAACCAAGCTCTGGGTGAGGCCCTCACGGTGGGGAAGGGGCTCAGGAGAGCCACATCAGATAGCCAAGCAGGAAGCCAGAGCACCTTGGTCCACAAACCCTTCTGAGAACAAGGCTATTTACTCTCAAGACCTCCTATCGGGCCCTACCTCTTAAATGTTGCACACCTAAAGGGTAAGCTTGTAACACATGAACCTTTGGGTGATACTTTAAACCATATCTCTAGCGTGGGAGTCACTATAATGTTGCTTTTGTTTATTCCGGCTGTTTGGATGACTTTCTGGGAGGGGATCTTATATAATGAGTGCATTGGACAAAATCAATTGACTCTCAAGATGTAGCCCAAAGCCACCACATTAGAGGCTTCACCCCAAGTTCTGCCTCATGCTCACTGGAGGTGCCTACCTTTCCTGACTTGTAAAGACAGGAAGCCTCAGGTTTTCTTAGTCACTCTGAGATTTAAACATCAATAACAACAACCACAACAACAACACATAACAAAACAAACATCTTTTGACTACGGCAAGTTACAAAATCTGTTAGATCTTGACAAGTTACGATGCTTGCTTCTACAAAAGAGTCAGAAATCGAGTGTATTAGTCAGAGTTCTCTAGAGTCACAGAACTTATGGGTAGTCTCTATATAGTAAAGGAATTTATTGATGACTTACAGTCTGCAGTCCAACTCCCAACAATGGTCAGCAGCAGCTGTGAATGGAAGTCCAAGGATCTAGCAGTTGCTCAGTCCAACACGGCAAACAGGCGAAGGAGAGACAGAGCCTTCCTTCTTCCAAAGTCTTTATATAGTCTCCAGCAGAAGGTGTAGCCCAGATTAAAGGTGTGTGCCACCACACCTTTAATCCCAGATGACTTGAACTCGGAGATCTCCCTGTCTTAATCTTCTGGAATCCATAGCCACTATGCTTCAAGATCTCCATACCAAGATCCAGGTCAGAAACTTGTATCTCCCAGCCTCCAGATTAGGGTCACTGGTGAGCCTTCCAATTCTGGATTGTAGTTCATTCAAGATATAGTCAAGTTGACAACCAGAGATAGCCACTACATCTAGCAACCTCTCAAGGTAGAGTCTCCACTCCCTATAGCTCAGGCCTTTCCTAAGAAATGATTGTGGACCCCCAGCAATGGGCAAAGAGACACCTTGTTGGTAGTGGTCTTATATCAGTCAGGGGCAGAGTTCTGCATGGTATTGGTACAGAAACAGGCAGGTTGATCAGTGGAATTGAATCAAAGACCCCAAAATGAGCCCACACATCTATAGACACTTGATTTTTGACAAAGAAACCAAAACCACACAGTGGAAAAAAACAAAAGCATCTTCAACAGATGATGCTGGTCTAACTGGATGTTTTCATGAAGAAGAAAGCAAATTGATCCATATTTATCACTGCACAAAACTCAAGTCCAAGTGGATCAAAGGCCTCAATGTAAAACTAACCCTACATCTAACAGAAGGCTAATATCTAAAATATACAAAGAACTCAAGAAGTTAAACTCCAACAAACACCAATGGAAAATATGGGAAACAGAGCTGTAGTGGTTGTCAACTTGACTATATTTGGAATGAGCTACAATCCAGAATTGGAAGGCTCACCAGTGACCCTAACCTGGAGGCTTGGAGATAGAAGTCTCTGATCTGGATCTTGGTTTGGAGATCTTGATAGCATATTGGCTATGGATTCCAGAAGATTAAGACAGAGAGATCTCCAAGCTCAAGATCATCTGGGATTAAAGGTGTGAGATTAAGACAGAGAGATCCCCGAACTCAAGATAATCTGGGATTAAAGGTGTGATGGCACACACCTTTAACCTGTTAAGGGTGTGCTGGCACACATCTTTAATCTGGGTTACACCTTCTGCTGGAGACCATATAAGGACACTGGAAGAAGGGAGACTAGTGCTTGCTCCTTCACCTGTTCGCCGTGTGGAACTGAGTAACTGTTAGATCCTTGGACTTCCATTCACAGCTACTACTGAGTCATTGTTGGGAATTGGACTGCAGACTGTAAGTCATCAATAAATTCCTTTACTCCGTAAAGTTCTGTGTCTCTAGAGAACCCTAACTAATACAAGAGCTAAAGAGAATTCTCAAAAGAGAAGAATCTCAAATGGATGAGAAGCACTTAAAGAAATGTTCAACATCCTTAGTCATCAGGGAAATGCAAATCAAAATGACCCTGAGATGCCACCAGATGGAATGGCTAAGAACAAAAACTCAAGGGTCAGAATACTCTGGGGAGGATGTGGAGAAAGAGGAACACCCCTCATTGCTGTTGGGATTGCAAACATGTACAACCACTCCATAAACCAACCTGGCAGTTTCTCAGAAAATTGGAAATAGTTCTACCTGAAGACCTAGCTATACTGCTCCTGGGCCTATATCCAAAAAAATGCTCTACCATACCAAAAAGATACATACATGCTCTATTATGTTCAAAGCAGCTTTATACCTAATATCCAGAAATTGGAAACAACCCAGATGTCTCTCAACCAAGGAATGGATACAGATAATGTGGTTCATTGACACAATGGAATACTATTCAGCTATTAAAAACAAAGATATGAATTTTTCAGGCAAATGGGTGGAACTAGAAAATGAATGATATAACCCATACCCACAGGACTCTCAGCCCTGCCTGCACCATGCCTGCCTGGATACTACCATGCTCCCACCTTGATGATAATGGACTGAACCTCTGAATCTGTAAGCCATTCCCAAATAAATGTTGTTTTTTATAAGACTTGCTTCGGTCATGGTGTCTGTTCACAGCAGTAAAACCCTAAGACAGAAATTGGTACCAGGACTGGGGTATTGCTGTGATAGGCCTGACCATGCTTTTATCTGAAAGAATGTGGACTTTGGGACATTGGATTTGGAAGGCAGTGGTATGCTTTAAATGGGGCTTAATGGGTCATCCTAGTAGGAATATGGAAGACTTTGTTGCTAGGAGTAATTTGAACTGTGTTGACCTGGCCCAAGAGATTTCAAAGGAGAAGACTTTCAGAATGTGGGATAAAGACTTTTGTGGTATTTTGGTGAAGAATGTGGCTACTTTTGGCCCTTGTCTGAGAAGTCTGCCAAGTCTGCCTGAGGCTAAGGTGAAGAGACTCAGATTAATTGCATTGACAAAGGAAGTTTCAAAAAAACCCAACAGCGCCAGGCGTGGTAGTGCACGCCTTTAATCCCAGCACTCGGGAGGCAGAGACAGGGGGATTTCTGAGTTCGAGGCCAGCCTGGTCTACAGAGTGAGTTCCAGGACAGCCAGGGCTTTCCAGAGAAACCCTGTCTGGGGGGGGGGGAAGCCCAACAGAAACTTTGTTCTTTGTTAAGTCTTATGAAGAGAAGTTTGAACAAGCATAGCAAGCTTAGAAAGGAAAAATATAAAATATATGATTCGAGTATTAAAGGGGTACCAGGAAGTGAAATGGAGCAAAATCCTGTGTTCTGGGAGATAACAGATTAAGGGAGTGGGATCTTGGAGCAAGATCCTACCCAGCTAAATTAGATCCAGGCATGGTGGTACACACCTTTAATCCCAGGAGACAGGCATGCTGATCTCTGCCTTCAAGGTCAATCTACAGAGCAAGATCCAGGATAGACAGACAAGCTTAAACAGTGAAGGATTTGGAAAACATAAAGCCAGTGATAATGTAATAGTATAAGGGGGCCATGTTCTTGTTCCTGCAAGCAGCAGAACTCAGCACCTTCAGCCATGTGGTTCTGACTCTAGAGTTAAGAATGGAAGGAACTACTAGTACAATTGATGCTAGTTAGCTGGAGTTAAGAAATTACCAATGATTAAGAAGAGACCAGCATCACTGATGTGAACTCTTCTGGGAATTGTTTTCTAGGAGCACAAAGAAGCTGTGTTCCAGAGATAGCCAAGGTTGTACCTCATGCTGCAGCTGGATTTGGTAATGTGTAAGACTCACCCAGGTGGTACTGGTTTTGAAGACATGAAGGTTTCATGAAGAACAGCTGAGGCTTGGCACTGTGAGAGGTCATGGAAGGCCATTGGAGAAGGTGTAGCCTCAGCTGTAGTTGATGGCCCAGGATTGAAGGGGTCATGCAAAGGATTTGAGGCTTAGCACCATGAAGAGAGCCTATGAGAAGCTTTGGTGAAACCTAGTTAGAGTGGAACACCCCAGTGTATTAGATATGTCAGTACCATGGGATGATCACCAAGAACAGCAGCTGTAGTGGAGTGGATCAACCTGAGCTTAGAGTGCTACAGAAGGCAGAGCTGGAGAAGTAATGCCAGCCCTTAAGAGGAGCCCAAAAGATCAAGTGGAATCCCAGACACTGAAACAAGAAGCTGTAACATTGAAATTGCCTTGGAGACTCAAAGATGTTAAAGATGCGAGAGGCATGGGATACATGCTGAGGAAAGCTGCTAACAGGAAGTGGAACCAGCCCAGGAGAAAGCAGTTTCTTGCAGTCAACAAAGATGAGAAAGGAGTGGAGATCTGAAGACCGCTTTGACATCAGCCATGGAGATGCAGAGTTTGGAATTTGCCCAGCTGGTTTCCTTCCTTCCTTCCTTCCTTCCTTCCTTCCTTCCTTCCTTCCTTCCTTCCTTCCTTTCTTTCTTTCTTTCTTTCTTTCTTTCTTTCTTTCTTTCTTTCTTTCTTTCTTTCTTGTTTTTCGAGACAGGGTTTCTCTGTATAGCCCTGGCTGTCCTGGAACTCACTTTGGAGACCAGGCTGGCCTCGAACTCAGAAATTCGCCTACCTCCCAAGTGCTGGGACTAAAAGGCATGCGCCACCACGCCTGGACCTGTCTTTCTTTGAGGATTACAGTTAAGTGATTGGATGAATCTCAGAAGAGACCTTGAATTTTGGACTTTTAACATTGTTGAGACTGCTATAGACTATGAGGACTTTGAAAGTTGGACTAAATGCATTTTGCTGTTTAAGTATGGCCTCCCATAGACGCATGTGTTTGAACAAGTCTATGGGGGCCAGGGAGTGGAACGTGATGGTTTGTATATTCTTGGACCAGGGAGTGGCACCATTTGGAGGTGTGGCCTTGTTGGAATAGGTGTGACATGACTGGAGTATGTGTGTTGCTGTGGATGTGAGCATAAGATCCTCACCCTAGTTAGCTGGAAGTCAGTCTTCCACTAGCAGCCTTTGGTTGAAGATGTAGAACTCTCAGCTCTGCCTGTGCCATGCCTGCCTGGATACTGCCATGCTCCCACCTTGATAATGGACTGAACCTCTGAACCTATAAGCCATCCCCAATTAAATGTTGTTTTTAATAAGACTTGCCTCGGTCATGGTGTCTGTTCACAGCAGTAAAACCCTAAGTAGGACAGTATGCATTCACTTATAAATAATAAGATATTAGCCATAAAGTACAGAATGCCCACGATACACCTCACAGACCCGAAGACATTAAACAAGAAGGAAGATTCATGTGAGGATGCTTAAATCTCATTTAAAAGGGTGAATAAAATAGTCATAGGATACAGAAAGAGAAAGGGAACTGGGTGGGAGAAGGGAAGAGGAGGGGAATGGGGGGGGTTTACCAGGTCTCAGGAGAGACTGGAGAGAGGGCCAGAGGGTCAGGAGAATGAATGGAAACTTGCAGCTGCCAAGGGTGAGGGCTTGGGGGGAATCTCTAGGAAGTCTCAGAGACCTAGGATGGAGGAGGCTTGCTGGAGTCAATTTGGGTTACCTTAGCTGAGATGCCTAACTGTGGGGACATGGAACCTGAAGAGGCCACTCCTGTAGACATGCAGGACCCCCAGTGGAGGGATAAAAACACCAACCCACCCACAAAACCTTTGACCCAAAATTCGTCCTATCTAAAAGAAATAGAGGGACAAAATGGAACAGAGACTGAAGGAATGGCCAAGAAATAAGTGACTCAATTTAAGACCCAGACAAGCACTAATCCCTGACACTGTGTTATGCTTGCAGACAGGAGCCTAGCGTAGTAACTGTCCTCTGAGAGGCTCCACTCAGCAGCTGACTGAAACAGAAGGAGATACCCAGAGCCAAACATTGCACGAAGGTCGAGGACCCTTATGGAAGAGTTGGGGGAAGGGGTTGGAGGCTCTGAAAGGGATGGAAACTCCACAGGAAAAGTAATAGTGTCAACTAACCAGGACCGTGGGAACTCTCAGAGACCGAGCCACCAACCAAAGCGCATACACGGTCTCAACCAAGGCCCCTGGCACACATGGAGTAGATGCGCAGCTCCATCTCATGTGGGTCTCCCAATTGGAGAGGGGTCTGACTCTAAAGCTGTTGCCTGACTGTCTAATCAGTTCCCCAACAGGGCTGCGTTGTCTGGTCTCAGTGGGAGAGGATGCGTCTAATGCTGCAAAGACTTGATGAGCCAGGGTGGGGAGATACCCAGAGGGGGCCCATTCCCTCAGAGGAGAAGGTGAGTGGGGGAGAGAGTGGTATTCTGAGAGGGGGGACCAGGAGCAAGGCAATGTTTGGGATGTAAATAAAAACAATTGGTATCGAAGTAAGAAACATTGTAATAAAAAATTAAAAGAAACTAAAATTAACATAAAGATCCTAACGGTCAAAATGCTGAACTTGAAATAAAGAAGTCAATCTTTGAATTATTTTACGCTGACACTTACATCAAGAGAAACTGTAGACACAGCAGTTCTCCCAGGTAAGGAAAAGCAAAGGAGTTGATTTAGAGAATGCTATTGATGAGTTTGTGTCCACTAAAGCCAAAAAATTAAAGTGATAATAAATCTATTTTTGGGTATAAATAAAATATTTAAAGTAATGTGGTTTCTAGATACTTCAAAATTTCCACTGTTCTCAATAATGTTAATGTTCTGAAAAAAAATTAAGCATCAAAATAATCCACATTAAAAATGTATGTAGAGGGCGCATCTTTCACATCAGGTGCCAATAGGACCCGACACAGCATCATTATCTTGTTTTTATTTAAAATGTGGATACTTTGTTCATAGTAGATATTTCCCACCTTACTCTTGCTTTTTAAAAATACTGTATCAGAGTGTCTTAGTTAGGGTTTCAATGGCTATGAAGGGACACCATGACCACCAGAACTCTTCTAAATAAAAACATTTAATTGGGGCTGGCTTACAGTTTCAGGGGTTCAGTCCATTATCATCATGACAGAAAGCACGGCAGCATCCAGGCCGACATGGTGCTGGAGAAAGAGCTGAGAGTTATAGATTTCGATTCACAGGCAGCGGGAAGAGTGTGACACTGGTCCTGATTTGAGCATTTGAAACCTCAAAGCTCATCCTCAAGTGATTCGTTTCCTCTAATAAGGCCACAGCCACTCCAAAAATGCCACACCTCCTAACAGTGCCACTTCCTGTGAGCCTACAAGGGCCATTTTCACAAAGTATCATTTATCTTTTAAAAAACAACTTCATAAAAAGCAAAATTAACATTTTTCTTGATGATTGTGGGCTTAGGTTTTTTTTTTTTTTTCCATATATCACAAAACTATAGATACCTGGGAAGAAGGAGCCTAGCGGAGGAACTGCCTCCAACAGACTAACCTATGGACACATCTGTGGGGCATTTTCTTGATTAATTACAGATGTGGGAGGGCCCAAACCTCTATGAGCGGTGTCACCCTGGCAGGTGGGCCTGGTTGTAAGAAAGAAAGCTGAGCAAGCCAGAACACAATGTTCTGTGGGCGTTGCTCTGGTTCCTGCCTTCAGATTCCTGCCTTGGCTCCTGTCTTACCTTCCCTTGATGACGGATCACTGCCTGTCAGCTGAAATAAATCCTTTCCTACCCTAAGTAGCTTTTGGTCAGTGTTTTATCACAGCAACAGAGATGCAAAGGTATGGTGGCATGTTTTCATGTCTCCTTTAACTTTGTCCAGCCTGGAGCATCACGCCCCCACAGGCTGGGATGGCGGCTGATGGTAGGCTAGGCAGATGTGGAGGATCGTTTACCTCTGCCTGCCGAGTTGGTTCGTTCACTGAGGATTTGTATGTACCCTGTCTCTATATACTCATGACTCCTTCCTCTCTCTTTCATCATCCAGCAGGACACTACCAGCTCTATAGGCAGTTTTTGGGCAAGGTCTATAAGCCACTCATGAATTACTCTGACAGCGTCCCCAACTTTCCAAGAAAGCAGTCCATAGGACCTGTTTGTAATTCACCATGGCCCTTGGGTTACTCTCAGTCTCTGAACTTGGCCTTTCTCTGTTCCAGTGCCACATTTAGGGCACAACATTGTGTTACTTGCCGTGTTTCCTTGGGCTTCTCTTGGATCTGACCATGCCTTAGATTTCCCTTTCTTCAGATGATCCCAATAGTTTTACGGAGCATCTGCTGCAGGATTTTCCCTGTACAATTACATTAGTGCAGAGGAGGCCTGTGATTGCACAGGGAAAAGGGAGGTAGAGCTAAGGGGGCAGGGAGAGAGGGCGTCTCAAGAGAGAGGGAGAGGAGAATGGAGGCCGATGTGATGATTTCATAAGGTTAGAATAATTGGGATAAAGCTTTTACCATTATCAATTGGCTCTGATATTGTTGTATTGGCATCCTGTAAATTGTGATTTTATTGGTACATAAATCTGATTGGTTAATTATAAGCTTTAAGAGTCTTGATTTTACCGGGTTATCTGGGTCTTGTGATATACAACTGCAAGGTTTGAGGTTCCATTTGGTTACTAGAATGTGTGACAGAGCCGATGGAGGAGCGGGAACTAGCAGCTTCAGGGACAAGCGAAGGAGAGCTGGGAACATGGCTATCGGGCGCAGCAGGGGCAAGCTGGAGAGGGTAGCTCGGTGAGAATATGCTGGTGCCAGCATTAGCTCAGAAACGTGACAGACAGCTCACATTTTTAAAAATATTCTTCGCAACAGGTAGTTGCAGGATGTCCCTCTATTAAGACTTGCCTGATAGTTTTCTCATGAGTATGTTGGCGCTATTGGCTTTTAGGAGGAAATTCACCACAGGATCTTTTCTTTTCAACATGCCATCACATTAGGGGTACATACTGTCAGAGTGATTTGTGACCATCAGTGTTGACTCTGATCACTGGTTAAGGTGGTGTCTTTTTCAGTTTCTCCAATGTAAAAAACCCTCACGAAGTCATGGTAATTTAAGGAGTAGGAAAGTTTGGCGGTTTTGATCAGTGCAAACCCAAAAATGTAACCTTTTTGAAACACGAAACACAATGTGCCTTGCCCATTCTTCTTGACACTAAGACAAAAGAAGGCTAAGTGCTGGCCTTTGGAAGACACCTCTGGGGAAACTGGTATCTTCTGGGAGAAGACAATACCTTCACAGGGTTCCTGAGCTGTAACATTGTTACAACAACTTAGATTGTCCCGGAATTTGTGTTTCCTAGGCCTGGGCTTCTTATCTAGAACAAGAGAGTAGAATGGATTGAGAAACAGTCTTAATGTCTCTTCAAGCCTTAGCTTTCTCTTAGTGCTAGATTTTGTGATTAGCTTTTAGCTCATCGTCCATTATGAAATGACCTTGAGAGGCCAGTCCTCGGGGCTCATCTCTTCCTCCTCCCTTTCCTTCCTCTCCCCATTTTCAGTGGCTCTGTTCTTCCCTCTGTTCATTCTCCTTCAGACATTGACCAGGGAAGGACTAAGAAAGGCATGAGGCTTTTCATGCATCGGATCCAGGGAAGAGCTCTGTGAACCTGGCTCAAGGAACCATTACTGAAGACAAGCTTCCACCCAGGTAACTAAGTAGGATTGCAATGAGCCAGAAAAATCCATTTCCCCATTTACATTCCCAGGCTGATAACAGACATTCTGGAAGCCATGGTGGAGTGTTGACCGAGACTTCTGTGGGGATCCAGCCAGTCAGCAACATACTTTATCGCCTGTCACTATGGACAAGACTGATGAGATGTTCTGGAGTTATGAGAAGGTTGGAGTCTTGTTTGAAAAAAAAATCTCCTGAAGTCTTTTTTCATTTGTGTGCTATCATCCACTAAAACAGTGGTTTTCATCTGTCCTGATGCTGCAGCCCTTTAATACAGTTCTGCATGTTGTGGTGGCCCCAGCCATAAAATTATTTTTGTTGATACTTCACAACTGTAATTTTGCTACAGTTATGAATCATAATGTAAGTATCTGATATGCAAGATATCATATGAAAGGATCATTTAACACCCAAAAAGGTTACAACCTACATAGGCTGGGAACTACAAGCCTGCACTATTGTGATGTCTTTCTGCTTCATTTCACAGACTATTTCCAAGATACAAAGTAGGGTTTAAGGTTTAGGGAGGATAATTCTTTGTGATAGGTTCAGCAATCTGATTTTTACCTGAAAATATCAAGTATTGACTCTTTCTAAAGATTCACAGAGTAAAGCCTGGCATAGTGGCCACACCTGAACTCCCAGCACCACAGAGGTAGAGGTAGGGAGATTGTGATTTGGAGGCGACAACGTGACTCAGAAAAACAAAACCAAAATGAATCCCATCAGTGCAATGGGATGGAGTTGAAGGCTCGGGCTCCCAGCCTTGTTCTGCCCTCTAAACCCCAATTCCCTCAGCTGTGGTGAAAACACTACCAAGAATACTCAACTTTGTATCAACTGGCAATGACAAATGGGTACTTGAGAGACAAGCCTCGGTGAAGCACTTCAAAGCTCATTTGAGCACTGACTGCAGATACATTCATTTCAAACAGGCGAGGATATGGATCTGAGGCTGTATTGGAGGACAATCAGGAGCAGGAAGGTTTGTCCTCCATCTTTTTAACAAATGTCTCTGCCCGTGGTGACTTGTAATAAGGGAGATAGGGAGAATTATGTAGGAAAGGGAAGGAACCCTGCCTTTGGCACTTTTCTGGGGAGTTTGCTGAGGACCAGATGAAGCACTAGGAAAGGGCTAGGCTGTTACAGGGGCTGAGGCAGTGGCTGGAGCCTATGTCCCCCTAGTTTCAAGCCAGAGTACAGACTTGGTTGATGTACCCTTATGCTGTAGAGTCTTGTCTCTCTGAAAGGGCAATGAGCCTCCCAAAGTACTGTAGTCAGAGGCCAAGGGGTTGCTCTTATCCATTAACATTCTTTCTTCTGATCATAGGGGAACATAGCTTATTCTTCAGGCTTCAAGAGTGTCCTGCTACTCCAGCTTCCCTGCCTTCCAATTGGCTATTCCCTCCCTTCCCATTCCTCTAGTCCCACCCTCTCTCATTGTCTTATAATTCTCAAGAGACTGTCACCCTTTCCTACATGATAAGAAATCCCAACTTCACTCTTCATGTCTTGTGAACTCTGGCTCCATGGTTTACAACAGGATGGTGGGAAGTTTTTCCCTTTTGCCTTTAAAAGAGGTGTGGTCAAGGAGGCAGCAGAGGGGCCAGTGGAGCTTCTGGGGACCAGTAGGGGGTTGCAGCCTGGTTAGTGTGGCACAGCAGTGGGTTAAGTGGCTCTAGAAGGGGAATGGAGGTGTGACACATGATAGGTTTCCATTCCAGTTGGTTCAAGCTGGTCAAGTTTCTCCCTATGTTTAACTCCAGGGTATTGTGCTGTGTGTTTCTAGGCAAAATGAAGGTGTGAGAGAGGACTTGGGGGTGTGAGATGAAAAGAGAAGGAGGGAACAACAATATGAACTAACCAGAACCCCCAGAGCTCGTGTCTCTAGCTGCATATGTAGCAGAAGATGGCCTAGTCGGCCATCATTGTGAAGAGAGGCCCCTTGGTATTGCAAACTTTATATGCCCCAATACAGGGGAATGCCAGGGCCAAGAAGTGGGAGTGGATGGGTAGGGGTGTAGGGCCGGGGGAGGGTATAGGGAACTTTTGGGATAGCATTTGAAGTGTAAATTAAGAAAATATCTAATAAAAATTTTGGGAAAAAAAAGAAAAGAGGAGGAAGAAGGAGGGAAAGGAAGGGGGTCTTAATATTCTAACTGGAATAAATTTAAATATTGACTTTTAAACTTTCATCTGT
This sequence comes from Mus minutoides, assembly GCA_902729485.2. NCBI lineage: Eukaryota > Metazoa > Chordata > Mammalia > Rodentia > Muridae > Mus > Mus minutoides. The sequence goes on along the minus strand of CACVCL010031886.1, from coordinate 495 downwards.
TAACGTGGGTAGATGGCTTGAACACATTTAAAGTATGAACTTTAACATTCACAAGGCAGCAAGGAACATTCAAAACAATCTAAGCAGATAATGAGGCTTTGCAGTAAATCCCTGAAATGAGTGGTCAAGGCAGTACTGTCGTGGCCACTGTGAGCAAACCGCGTGTGTGATGGAACTGTTCTTCAACTTGACCAAAGGAGTTTGCACGCCAACACAGTTTTCAATCACATGTTATTTTAAAGGAAGCCAATCAAGCCTTGTAAGCTAGTAATCAAGCCTTGTAAGCTAGTAACTAAGCCTTGTAAGCTAGTAATCAAGCCTTGTAAGCTAGTAACTAAGCCTTGTAAGCTAGTAATCAAGCCTTGTAAGCTAGTAACTAAGCCTTGTAAGCTAGTAACTGAGCCTTGTAAGCTAGTAACTGAGCCTTGTAAGCTAGTAACTAAGCCTTGTAAGCTAGTAACTGAGCCTTGTAAGCTAGTAACTAAGCCTTGTAAG
>CACVCL010031882.1:0-24062 GCA_902729485.2 Mus minutoides | reverse complement strand
ATGAGAATATATAAACATGAATTTATGTTTATGTGATATCGGTATATTGAGCATGATGTTAAATCATGAAGAAAATTATTTATATTAACTTAGTAGGCCTTAGTAGTCATTTGAATGGATGGAAGAAGCTACAAGAACTAAGGGTGTTGACAGTGACTAGTCAGTATGGCGTTCATTCAATTTCAAGCATAGAGTTTGGGAAGCTAAGGACATACTATCTAGAGAGTATGTAGGTAACTGTCCAATATGGAAGGGAAAAGCTACAAGTACAGCGTGATATTCATCAGGACATACAGAATAGACGGCAGTGGATGGAATGCCACCATCTCCCAGGAAGAATATAAGGAGAGTAAAGAACAAAGGGCAGACAAAGGAGCTCTGGAGGACACTAAGGAGCTTCAGTGGGGAGAAAAGACAAGGGCACAAGGTCAAACAAAAGAAAATGAGATCCTACAACCACATGGTTAAGAAAATGGAGCGCTTCTACTCAAATGTAGAACAGAAGGCAAGAAAACTGGATTCTGGGTAGGCTTCAGTGGGAGCAGTTCTTGGGAATTGATGGGCAGAGTGTGCTATGGATTTAGGGATTTCTCCAGTATGTGCAACTTGCACACTTAAACCTGCGCATCTCCAGAAAACTAGAATGTTGATCACTCTAGATTCAAAATAGTAAACGTTGAAATCGCCAGTGAGGTAGTGGCAAACGGTATAGGCTCTTCCCCAAGAGACTTGACTCAAGAGAAGATGATAGATTGGCACTTAGAGGGAAATGGTTGAAAGTTGAGCTTTTCACTCAACTATCCACCCCTCGTAATTTTATAACTTATGCTAAAGATTTATTTCCAGAATGTGAGGGGGTGTGGGGAGCGGGTGTGGCCGCATGGGCCAAAGATGGCACCCTGGCTCTGTGCTAAAACTTGCTCTGTAGTCCAGGTTGGCCTTGAACTCACAGAGATCCACCTGCCTCTGCCTCCTGAGTGCTGGGATTAAAGGCATGCGCCACCACACCGGCCTGGAGCACCCAGCCTTGGCCTCGTCGCCTGCGCCCGCGGACTGGTCTGGCCCCCTCCTGAGCTCTGGGAGAGGGTCGCTCACTGGTGCTGGTTCTGTCCACTGTCTCTGGCCCTCAGGCAATTTCTGCTGTCAATGGCTGCAGCTCTCAGCGTCTTCCTAGGGGCACCCACTTTCTCTCTCACTGCGTGCTGCTCCTCGCTTTCTCAGTCCTCTCTCGTTCCAGCTTGAGTTCTCATTCCTGCTTACGTTCTTGTTTATCTCGAGGTTTTGGCACCAAAATGTCGCATGCGTTCTTGTTTTTCCCGGATTTCGGCACCAAAATGTCGGAGCCCAATCTCTGACCAGCAGAGACTAGAACAAACGACATTAACTCCAAAAAGCAGGTTCAGAGCAGCTGCAGCCACTTCTCTTTATTAGGAGGTTTCTTGGAGCTGCCCCAGCTTTTCAGTCAGTCAGTTCTCAGTCAGTCTTCAGTCTCTCCATCAGCATCAATCAATCATATCTCTCTCTCTCTCTCTCTCTCTCTCTCTCTCTCTCTCTCTCTCTCTCTCTCTCTCGACTGTTCACACTTATCCTCTTCCATTCACTCACGTCACCTCATACCACCCAATCATAGACGCACACATCTAAGGCAGCGTGCAGGATTGGTTGATAGGATGGTCTCTCGAGATGTTGCACTAACCTCTCGAACGAGGTACACGAGGTACACGTGTGCATGATTGAGACTGAGGTAAACAAGCGAGGTTATGGGGCTTTAGCACAGAGCCAGGGCGCCATCTTTGGCCCATGCGGCCATGCCTGCTCCCCACAAGGGGGGAAATGAAGTAATAGTAAATCTAGTGATACAAATAATTCAAATAATAAATAATACAAATAATAAATAAATACAAATAATAAATGAACAGCATTTTCTTATGGAGCAGGAGAGGCAGGATCCTGGACCACAAGGGTAGGATTAAGTCCAAATAATTGCAGAGAGAAATTGAAAAAGTTTTGGGAAAGGGAGAGATAGAACAAAGGGTCTCTATCTTATCAGAACTCAATACTGTGATGGCGGGTATGTGGCAGCTTGAATGAAGATGGACAGGAATTGGGACATTGTGAAATTGCTGGATGACACCTTAAACTCATTCCTAGAATGATGAATGACCAGCTGAAGAGACAATAAAGAATATGTGTTCTGCACATAGTGTCCCAAGCTTGTCCAGCTATATATTTACAACTACATTGTACTCCTGGTCTTGAGAAATATCCATTATTGCACTTTAAAATAATTCTGTATGAATATTTCTGTGGCTACACAGGAGATGAAATAGATATTTGAAATGACTAAAAGGACCATGTCCAATTCTGGCAGGAATACTATGAGTATCACTTACTGTACTACAGTGGGTGATATAGTCAAATGCAAATAAACTCAGACTGGAGGGGAACATGGGGAAAAAAGAGGAATAAGAGATGGGGAAATGGAGGTGAAGGTGGTATGCTATGCCACCATCCAGTACACAGAAGCCTGGATAACAAGATGGTTTAACGTAATTTGAAACCTAGGCTACCAAATACTGTTCCCTTTCTGTTGGTGGGCTTTTATAAACATGACAAATTCTTACAATAATCCTCTATGACAGATTGTTCTCCAGTTTGCCAATGGGAAAACCACAACTCAATACAGTAACTGGACCATGGATGGTAAATAAATAATAATAAGGTATAGCTAAGTTAACTGGGGTTTTTTTTCATTATTTACCAATAATAATAAGAAAAAATAACGACACCTAAATTCAGACCTCTATCAAAATTAAATATTATATATGTAAAATAAGATAATAAATAAGGTTCGAGTGAAAATGCTGGACACCCCACAGGCACTGAGTTTGTATTTGTCTAACATAATTTTCAGCTAGTGGTAATTTCATCTCTTAGGGCACATGTGACAATGATGATAGACTTTATTATCACAACCAGCGGAGTACCACTGGCATCTAATGGACAAGTCCAGGCAGGCTGCTGAACCTTCAGCCATGCCCAGGACAGTTTACAAAGTGAAGAACTGTGGTACCCAAAATTTCACCAGCACTCAGAGGCAGGAACTTCTGCTCCTGGCATTGTGTAAGGGCCAGGAACCCTGAGTGCAAATGCTAGCTGAATCTCAGAAATGACAGGTAGGTCTTGATGTCCCAGTACTTAGATTTGGATCCACACTTGCTTTCAGTAAGTTAGGGTTGTTTTGGCTGCCTGAGCCTCAGCTTTCAAAGGAGCAACTGGCAACTACCCCCACCCCCACCCCCAGGAAGATCAGTAAATGGATGCTTTGCTCAGCGCCTGGCACATAGAAACATGTGTTAGTATTCTTCTCATGAACAGAGGGCATAACAAACAAGGCACTGGCCAAGGAGATTTTTTTACTAAATTGGGTAAGAAGGAAGAAGAAAATTAAGAAACACCACATTGACAGTAAGCCCTATGGGCAGTCACAGTGTTAATGTCTGACTGTGAAATTCTATCCTGGATTATTGTCACAATAAACCAACATAAAATAAATGGCCGTTGGGTAAGGTGCCATTAGCACAATGAAATTAATCACTTTTTACTACTGTGAAGAAATTCAACTAGCTGCCAGGTTTCTAGAGTTGAAAAATTCTTTTTATAGTTACTACTCCAGTTTCACTAGGAAGAAAGTGATCTGGTTTGAAGCCATTTGAAGCCAGGCCTACCATTGCTGCATACAAGTTTCTTTTTTCTTCTTCTTTTTAAATTCTTTCCCAAAATCTACAGCAGTGATTTTGATTTTCACAGACACTGGCCCTGCCTTTTTCATCTCTTGCAGCCACACTGATTTTGTTTTTCTTTCTCCATGTAGATATTCAGACAGTCTTCCTTACACAGAAGCAGCAATCAAGTCTACAGACATCCCCAACTCCGTATCTGAGTTTTGGTCTTGAAGAGCTTTCACTCCTGTGGGTACCCAACAGCCTCCTTTCTTGCCTTCAGCTGCTTGCTTCCCACCAGGACTTTCCTCAACTCTGACCCTCAATCATCCTGATAGTGCTGTGAATCTTCTCAGCCACATTCACTACTGGTTAAACTTTCTCTCTGACTTTCCTCCTCCAAGACTTCCGTCCAGGTTATGAAGAGAATGGAAAATCTCCATTGGAAACATTATACCCTCCACCGTTCCCTATCATGGAAAGGTACACGAGTGAGGAAGATCGGGGATGTAGGGGCTGGGGAGCAAGAGTTTGGGACACAGGGGTGTGGCTGAAAGAAGATGATAAAGTTGTACAGCTATCATAACACCCCAAACAAAAAAGAAACAAACAAAATGAGAATAGCATGTCCCACGGCTTTCACACCGAAGCCATTTATATGCTTATAAAGAGACATATACACCTGCAGGTCCAAGCAGTGCAACAGTTTCAAGACATTTTGTGTATTTTAACTTCTGAGTCTCCCAAACAGCTACAACGTGAGAAGTGGAGAAATGCTGTCATCCTGTTATAATAAGGAAACTTAAAATCAAGAGGTTATAACCTGTCTTCTTACTCCCTCCCAAAAATGGCTGGGAAAGGGGAAAGGAGGAAGACAGAAATGGGACTCTAGTCTTGCCAGGTTTTCCTCCTAACTCAGAGATTTGGAAGAAGACAGAGAGCAGAGATGAGAAACTAGAGCCATGGGGTAAGCTATGCACAGGTAACAGCAGAAAGAGATGGGAAAGGCAGAGGTTGGTAGGGGAAGGGGAATCTTAAGAAGGAAAGAACAGAGTCATACTCAGAACTGGTTTTAGTGTGTTTAAAGCCTTGGGTTTAATATCCTCCATCGTGAGAAAAAAAAAAAAATAACTGTAATGGCACCGTTAGCTTCCCCACCCCACCCCATCTCCCGCGCCAAAAACAAAAACCAAGGAAGGCAAAGAGGGAAAGAAGGGAGGCCTGGGACATGACCCCACCCCACCCCCATCCGCAGCGTCCACCTAGCAAAGCTGAGAAATCTGGGAAAACACTAAGAAAACATTCAACTCAATGACCACATACCTCTGCTCCATTTCTTTCAATATAGGCTTTAATTCATAATGTAGTCAGGGGAGGACACCAGGGAGCTGTTTGAAGCAGGATAATGACATTAAACACACTGACCTTGGCTGAACTGAGATGAGACAGTAAAAGCTCTCTTACTCTTGACCCTTGATCATCCCACCCAAATCCTGTCTCTGGGTTTTTTAATTGGTCTGTCCAAGTAGGAATCTATGAGTCACTTAGAAAAGAAAAGAAAATCTGAGGCTGTGATTAAAATAATCCCCAACTCCTCTTCATCTGTTTTCCTGAAGATCCTTTATTAACTGGATTGAGGGTTTGTTTGTTTTTTAAAATCCCATTTCGTTTTTGCTTGCGTTCTCCCATCGTTCTCTCCACTCAGAAGAGACCCACGGCGGCATGCAGCCCGCAGTAGTCATAAGGGAAGGAACGAGTTCCTCACAGTCAGTCTGGATGGCCTCCCTCCTCCCCAGAGGCCCCTTCCCAGACCCCATCTGGTCTCCAGAGGCTGGGGTAAACCGCGCGGCTGTAGCCCGCGCTGTAATCATAGGACACCTGATGGGGAGGTGGCAACGTACAATCTGGGAAGAAGGGGGTGAAAGAGGCCAAGGCTGGTGCGTCCTCCCCACCTGGAGAGTCCAAGGCTGTGGGGTACAGGAGGCGCACAGGCTCGTTCAAGGTCACGCCGCCGCGAACGCCAGCCAGAGGAGGCTTCTTGGTCTGAGAACAGCTCGGGGTGTTCCAGGGCTCGGGGTATAGTAGGTTCCCCACCATCGCCGGCTGCTCAAAGGGGCCGGACTCCAGCTCCAAGGGTCCCCGTAGGACCGTGGCTCCGGCGGGGAACGGATCGAGAGGGTCCGCGGCCATCAAGACACCCGAATCGTTGCCACTGCCGAAGTCCGGCGCCAGCAACTCAAAGAACTCAACGGCCTCCGCCCCTTTCTCCAGGTCACCCAGGCTCACGCTCTGGCCCGATGGGCCACCGCTGGCGCCTCCGTAGCCCACCCGGGATGGCTCAGTGAAGAAGGACGGGGGCAGGTTTCGGGCACGCAGCGGGACCTTCCTGGTGCCGGGAGCCACTGAGCTCACCGCGGTGCCCGCCCCGTCTCCCGCAGCGCTTGCTGCCCCTAGGCCCAGGACTGACACTGCCTCCGCACCGCCAGCCGTCTCTGCACCCCCGGGGATGTGGCGCAGGGAGTCGAAAAGGGCAGCCAGACTCCGGCTCTGCAGGCTGGCAGCAGCTGCAGCCTGGGTCGCCTCCCTCCGCGGGGCGGCCTTACAGGACGCTGGGGTCGCGACGGTCGGGGCTCCCGGCGGCCGTTTGGCTGGAGCGTCTACGGCGCTCGGGGACGCCGGTCTCGGAGGTGCGGTCCCCATGAGGCCACTGCAGCGCTTGATCTGCTTCTGCAAGTACTTGCGGTGGTTCACTTTCCGCTTGGACTTGCCTGGCTTGTCCAGCGCCAGCTTGATGTTGCTGGACGCCGAGTCTATGAAGCTGAGCAGGTCGCGGGTGGCCTCCCGTACGTCCCCGCCTTCGGACCCCGACAGCAGCGCTCCCGCGGACGCCCCGTTCTCATCGTCTTCGAAACAGCAGCCCTTGTCCAGACTTCCGAAGGCGCTTACCAGCCCGTCCGCGGAGCCTCCGAAACCGAAGGGTATGAAAGGGTGCGAGCTGAGCAGCGCAGCCTGCACCGCCATCGCCGCGGCTCCCCGGCCGTCCGCAGCGCGGCCCGTGCGCACCCGGCCCGCTCCGGCCCAGGCGAGGCGCTGTCTGCTCGCTCTGACCCAGGCTCTCGGCTCAGCCTCCCGGGGGAGCTCATTAGATCTTGTAAGCCAGAGGCAGAGGGAGGGAGAGCAGGACGACCGCCCCGGTAGCGGAGGGGAGGGGCTTACGTAGCCAGGCTTTGGTGGTGGGTATAAAGGGGGCGGGAAACTTGGGCTTTTCTTGTTTTCGGAGCTTTCTTAGACCTTAACCCTTTCCTTTCCCCGTGCCCCGGGGCATTTGTTTTGACTGGCCTCAATCGCCAGGGGTGAGGAGAAAGCCTGTGTTCCAACCCCAGCTAGGCTTCTGTAAATCCACACCCTGGCCCTGGACACTGTCCCTAAGCAAGTTCACAAATCTGGGTTTCAATTCCAGTTTTGGAAGCAGTGAGGCCCACCATCTACCAGCTCCTGGAATCGCTCTGTACCTGTCATTGCCCACTTAATGACTTTATGTCATTTAATCCTGTCCAACAGCCTCATGAACTACATGTTTTGTTACCATTCAACAAAAGAAACTAGACTTCTGAGAAGTTTAGAGAATTGCCCATAGCCACAGCTAGCCCAGTCAGAAAAGAAAGCCATTCCCAAACTGATTAATCTGAATTTTCTTGGCCTTGTCTCTCTGAATCTTCAAACTCTACTTCTGATTCTTAAGATTCTGGTCAGGTTCCCCAGGACCCTCAGCTCTGAGGTTCTTTCTTCTACTGCTTCATTTGTAGAAGTTACTATTAGCTTAAAGTTAAGTCAAAGCCAGCCCTTGGCCCAAAGGTCAAATAAGAAAGAAGCCAGTCTCCCTGAGCCAGTTCTTGATGGGAGACAGTCCCAAGTGTATGACCTCTTAGCTCTGGCCTCTGAGGTGTTCCTCAGTCCTACTTCTGAAGCCACGTAGATTGTCCTCCATGTAGGTCTGCTGTATTCGAATGATCACCTACAAGTTTCCTAGGACACTTTTAACCAGACATTCATTCTTCTTGGGATGGAGAAAATGAACAACACGGTCCATCGTGAAAGGTCACTGAGAAAAGCCTTGGTCTTGGATTATTTTAAGCCTATCCAGTTAAACAGCCTGGGACTGAAATTCTTGCTCTGTTGCTTTGGATAGACCATTTTATCATGCTCTGCTTTGGTTAGCTTTTTTACGTCATACACAAGTGAGGCTGCCCACTTCACTGGGTATATAGAGCATTTACTATAAAAAGAAGAGACCCGTGGAGATGGCTGCACTCCTTGATATGTCTTCTCCATCACAGTATTCATGAGGATTAACTGATGCCACAATAGAAAAGCCCCGGGCACACAACAAAGTTCTCGTAGTTATCATGGTGCAGGTCACTAAAGAGGTACAGACCATGTCTTCTAAAAGTTTTCTCTTCAAGACCCATTTTCCTGCAGCTATAACAAAACCACATTGGCGTAAACATTCCTACCAAAGAAGACAGGTTTGATTTAAGTGATGGGAATAGGTACTTACTCAAACACATAAAGCTGAATCAAACTTTGTTTTAACTCACATTGTCTCAATTGTCATGTACCTTTCGTTCAGGTCCAAAGATGTCCAGTATCATTTAGTCACACAGAGTTCAGTAGAGATGCCAAAAGTTTAATTAGAAATAGCCAGAGGCCAACTGTGCAAGATTTCTACACTTGAAATTCTAACAATCATATTTAAAATAAATAAACTATAAATATTAATCTATAAAAATCCCTTTTCATTTCTAGATAATTGGGCTTCTACCCAATTTACTGATTAATATTTGCTTTAGAAGTTGGAAGTGTCCTTGGCCAGTCATTTCATTTTCTCTATCATGTCCATTCCTAATCTGAGAAATGAGAATAGTCATAACTATTCTCGTGGATTTTGAGAAGGTTGTTTATATTGCACAGTAGGCAAATGTTACTGACAAGTCTTATTTTTCTCCTAGTACAAGGAAGGCTATCTCACCTCCTTGTCTGATATAAAATAGTGGCCCAATGAACTCCTTGTTCTTGACTTGCACCCAACCCATTCTATTACAACATAGCAAACTATAATATCAGCATCATTTGTCCTTTGTCCCCACCCAAGTGCCTATATGCAAGTACAAGAAAGCAGCTGTGCTTATGGGTTAGACAAACTTTAAAAGAACAGTATACTATAACAGAGAATGTACTGAAATTATAGCCAGAGAAAACTGGAGTCCAATATTGCCTTTATTATCTAACAATACAAAACTTCTCCTATGGACTCTGACCTATAAAATAGATATAACATGACAGCTATATGTATAAAAAAACAATATTTCTAACTTTTCATGATTCATAAAACTGACCCTTATATGCCTATATATGCCCATCCAGTCACTTATTCATTAGGCAGAAAAATGAATGTGCATATACCAGGGATGCAGAGATAAAAAAAACTATGGATTACACTTTTGCTAATCAAAAGGCAGACATTACATGCAAGTCACTATAATATATGACCTTAGTAAATTAAAGGCACCCGAGTTGATGGGATAAGTGGACCATCAAGCTGCACATTGTGCTACAGATGTGGGAAAGTGGAATGGGGGTTGGGGGTGTCTTGGTCTCTGTTCCTTGCAATTAGATCCCCTTCCCCTCTACTTGGACTGGCTGGATGGGCTTCAGTGGGAGAAGATGTGTCTAGTCCTGCTGGGACAAGGTGCTCTGGGGGGGTGGTACTTAAGAAGGGGGTCACCCCTTCTCCCAGTAGAAGGGGTGGGAGCAATGGGAGGAGAGATTTGTAAAAGTAAGACTAGGAAGGAAGGAGGGAGGGGGCTGTCATCTGGATGTAAAGTGAATAAAAAATTATAAATTTTTTTTTAAAAAGCCAAAAAAGAACCATTAAGGCAGCCCAAAGAAGACAAGGCATTTAAAGACAAGGTAGTATTGGAGGAAAGACTTAAATGATATATCTGAATATTTCAAGCAAATTTGTACTATCTCTCTGAGAGTACAGCCCAGACAAAGGCATGAGTAAGTGAAAGATGTTTGTGGAAAATAAGTAGTAACTTTTCCTTGGAATTAATTTATTTCTGAAACCAGAGGAAAATTTTTAGGCATTCACCAAGCCAGTTCTGCACCCAGTCTGACTCATGGCCTCACTGCTTTGTCTGCCCCTGTTTTGGAAGAATCGGATCTGGGATGAAATTGGTTTTAGTTGAGCCACTGGCTCACTCCTGCCCGGCCCTTCAGCCCCTCCTCCTACCCATGAGTGAGAACATTCTCTTGAGTGGCTTTGACATCAATACATTTCACTTCCTATAGAGCAAAGGGACTCAGCTCCCGCCTGCACCAGGGGCTCTGCAGATCTCCAAACTAGAGCTCTTTCCTCCTGGTGAAGCCTGATGCTGAGCGAGTGGGATTAGTCTCCTTGGGAACCAAGCCCCCTAGGGGCTCAAGAGCTGAACTCACCCCAAACCGTTTGGAAGAATTGAGATTTCATATTGTTCTTTTACACAAGGATTTCAGGACATTATTCGAACAAAAGCCCACCTGAGAGCTGCCTCCTTTTTGTGGGTAAATATAGCAGTAGGATCAAAAGCTGACTTACTTATTTTGTTTTCTTTCTTTTTAACTTTAATCATATTCCCTGCAGGACAATCTTAGTCCTCAGGGATGTCAAGAATGCACATTCATAATGAAAGAAATAATTATGCATCTTTTTTTCTCTTCCCAAACCAATTTCCTGTCACTGGTTAGTTGGGAAATCTCAGATAAAGCAACTTAATTTCTCACACAATTTATAGGGTATCATTATCATAATAATACAATGTTTCCTTATAAATATTACACACACACCCAATGTGTCTTTTGGCTTGGTTCTCACCAGCTCACCCTATCATCCCTGCAAACCTTCTGCCAACACTACATCTCAACTTCTGGCTTAAAATATAAAATGTTGATCAAGGGAGATGGCTCCGGGCATAAAACAGGTCTTACCACTAAGCTTGGACCTGAGTTCTATCCCTAAGACCCACATCATAAAAGGAAAGCACCAGGCCTTGCAAGTTGTCCTGTAACCTCTACACAGATGTCATGGCACATATACATGCACACACACACACACACACACACACATATTGCAAAATACTTTCACTATCTATCATTATGTAATAGGTCACTCTGAAATTTAGCAGCTAAAAACAATAGGCATGTTATCATAGCTTGAAATGTTCAGATCAATAATCTGACTAGGAGAAATATATGATCTTTGGGACACTGAAAAACAGCAGACCTAAAGGATCCAAATTTGCATCATTCATAGGATGTCTCCTCTACCAACCCCATGCTAATGTCTCAGGCATTCTGATCTAAAAGGACTTCTAAGAGGACCCAGAGAAGATGCTCAGAGAGGCTGTTAGGGCATCTGTAGTCCTGGAATCCTCCGGATGTCACGCTCACTATTTTTTACTGGTTACGCAAGTGATTAAGGCTTAATTTAAGGGATGAGATAGTAACAACCACCCTGCAGTAAAAAAGTAACAAAGAATTTGTATATCTCTCTGGTGGTTTTCATTGTTAGCAGCCACCATCTCCACTTTGTTTGCTTGTTAGAAACTGGCCTGCTGCCTTGTCAACTGACTGGCGTCCTATACTTGTCACTGAGGGCATCTGTCTCTGTGATGACCTTAGCATGTGCCTTTGGTCTGTGTTTACATGGAAAATAAATGTCCAGTTTTGATGAGATTGTGGTCCTTTCTTCTCTCCAAGAGTGCTGCCTCACATACAGTATTTTTAGAATAACAGTATCAGTATTCTTATCTACAAGTACTACATGCTGGCTTTGCTCTTCGCACTTTTTTTGATTTGCTTTTATTCTCAAAATGTCTTCCAAATTTGTTCTCTCTTTTAACTCTGCCCTTCTTGCTATGCCATCAATTCAAGGCATGCATTCATTTGTTTATTTTGCTTAAAAAAATCAAATCCTTAAGTTTTATTTGAAAAATTATACATAACATAAAGCATGTTTTGGTAAAATCCACCCCTCATTTCCTCTCTCCAGCTCTCCCCTTACACGCTCCCACTTCACTTTTTCAACTTCTTGTGCTGATGTTTTTTTGCCTTGTTTTAAAGACCCACTTAGTGTTGCCTGTGTGGGTGGGGCTGTGGGACTATATGACAGCATGGGTAACCTTTAATTAAACCATTAACAACACAGAATAGAGAATATTAAAAGCTATAAGAGAAAAAGACCAAGTCATTTTTAAAGGTAGGCTCAACAGACCAACATTTGGTTATTTGACAGAAATGTTTAAAACCCAAAAAGTGCTGAAAAAGATGAATCCAAGTTCTAAAAGGAAACTTGTTGAAGTACACCATCACACCCAGAAAAGCTATGTATTAAATTTAAAAGGTAAAATTAAAATTCCAAGTGCAGATGGATGTCATTTTCAGTTGTGTGACTCTCGGCTGTGGAGACTGTAAGACCATTTGGAAAGCAGAGGAAGGGTGTCTTTGCAGACAGACAGCACTGAATGCCAGGAATGCCAGGGAAACCACATTGTACCCAGCACAACTATCAAACTAACAAATAGTAGAAGCCATATGAACAGTCCCAAATAAGATAAACAGAAGAACCACTCAGACAGCCAAGCCACAGAACCCTATAAAATTATACATTTTGGTTTTAGGTCAGAAAGTTTTTTCAAATACCATTTTTTTTCATAGAATATCCCTCCATCCTAGTATGTCTAACAAAAGCAAATGAATACCTGGGAACAAACTCTTCAAGCTAACCCCTGCCCTGCCCACTTGTTATGCTTGTCAATGGGCATTTGATGAAATGCTGAGTTAGAAATGTGTCTATAATTGCTGGGTCTGTGAGTTGTCTGGTGACTGTAGAAAGGCAGATTGATGGGGAGAGAAATGGAGGATTGAGATTATGTAACCTGAGCCAATTCTCCATTGGTTTAGCTACTCATTAAGGCCACCATGAACTCATGCTGTATCTCTCTGTTCTATTTTCCTTAATGTTATAGTTTTCACACTCATGTGGGTGTCCTATGCCCACCAGCTTTCTTTCTCAGAAGGGTTTATGGTCATATTAAAAAAGGGAGACCTTTCACTGAAAACCACCTCTTTAGCCAACTATAAATTTAAAGTTTACCTGCATACCATTCAATGACTACAGAAAATAAAATTTTCATGATTTATTTAGATTAATAATAATTACTTATTGGAACTGGGTAGGTATCAGCAGTTACTGCAAAGGAGGGTATCTACAAATTAAGATCCTGTTCTTAAAAACTAAAAAATAAACTAATACAGTGTCAGACAAGAAAAGTAAATTCATGACATCTATTTTATACCATGATGACCATAGTAAATAACAAAACATTATATATTACAAAGTGAGTAAATTGCAAATATTCTCCCCATAAAAATTAAGAATAAGGTGATATGCTATATAGCTTGGTTTAATCACAGTATCTATCTATACCAAAACACAGCATTAGTACCTTATCACATGTAATTATTATTTGTCAAAACATTAAAAATAAAATAATTTAAACTACAAAAAATTTTAAGAGTGAACTTTAGAATATATATTGTGTGTGCACATGTATATATGTGTATGTGTATGTGTATATATATGTGTATATATATATGTTTATGTATATGTATATTTATATTTGTGATTATCTGTATATATCTGTATGCGTATGTGTTTCTGAAAACATAGAGAAAAAATTCCCTACATAATCAGAGATGGAGACCAGAGCACTAAAAGAGAGTCAGCAACTGAGAAATAGCCCTTCAATCCTCACACTTCCAATCCAGTTTTACTGACTGTCACAAAACCCTAATTCATATGAGGCTTGAGCTGTTTGGCAAATACTTATCACCTCAAATGTTAATAAAATTGAATTTTCAATTTTCTAGCTTAAAATCCTTTAGAACACATCAATTGGTCACCCAATACCTCCTGGGGGCCAGCCCAGCAATAACTAGGTCTCACTGAGGAAGTAGGGTCTCAGCGAGGTAGAAGTGAGTCAGACAAAGAGGCAGGGAGTCTTGCGTCCTGAATGACTGGCAGTCAGAGGGCTTCTTCATTTATACAGAACTCAGTAGGCATGGATAGATTCATGTTGTTCCAAAACATAGATCACATCATTTTTGTCCCCAGACACATGTTTTAACTTCCTCTTGGCCATAAGTTTTGTTATCATTGATTAACTGTCACAGACCAAAGTTATCTTTACAATCATTTTTCTACCATCAACCCCATAATCAAACTTTTTAAGTATTTTGCAATTTCAGTAGCACTAGACAGAAAGGATATCTCCAAGCTAGCCTGAGCAGATTGCCATGTCCTGAACAGTGTATTATCAACTTTTAATAGACAGAATGCCAATTATTATTAGACCCAAGAAAAATCTTCAGGCAAAACTACTTTAGTTATTATTCAATTTCTGCTATGATATAATACTTATATTTTATATATTTGTAGAATTTATTTATATGTCTAATCTTTGTATTATTCTGTTCCTTGGTCATATGACATCACAGTGGCCTTTTCAAGCTAAATTTTCTTTTTTTTTTTTTNGATGGTTGTGAGCCACCATGTGGATGCTGGGATTTGAACTTATCACCTTCGGAAGAGCAGTCGGGTGCTCTTACCTGCTGAGCCATCTCACCAGCCCCACAAGCTAAATTTTCTAAGAAAAGGTTTTAATACTTCATTCTTTTACCATTCTTTGCCCATCAGTATAAGCCCCTGTATACAGCAGAGTTAACTCCAGACAATCTAACTTTGTCACAACTTCCAGGGCACAAGGAATCCCTTCAAATAGATCCTTCAAATAGGATTATCTCCCTAACAGTGGGAGGGGTAGTGTCCTCAGGTCTCTCTCAGAGAATCTTAGAGGCAGCATTCCTGGAGAAGGTATAAAAGATTCATAAGAAATTTCCCATCAAACCCATATCCCCAAGTTGTACAAATATTAAAAGCCTCCAAACATACAATACATGGAGATGAAGACCAAAAGTGAAAGATGTCCCGGTGGTGATTGCGTTGTGCTGTTCATTGCGGATCTTTGTGAGTGGATGTGCTGGCTTTATGATTTCCACCATTCCCATTAAATACAGCTGTGCCACAATACCTAGTCCTGAAAACATCACACAAGTAACATCGTACAGACTGAGCAGGCTGTATTTATATATTAGTGAATATATATGTATATAACAAAATCTAAAACAGAGAAGAGTTTCGGGGGAGTCAGAAGAAATAACTAGATAACCAAGGCCAGAAGCCTTCATACAGATCTGGAGGCTGAGAAAAGACTTCATAGGGTGGGGGTGAACAAGGGGCATTCCAGGTGAGGACAAAGACCATCAGAACACACCACACAGAGGAAGACACAGCTGTGTTAGAAGGACAAGCAGATGCTTGTGTGGAAAATGGTTGCATGGGTAGGAGTGTCAGGAGAGGAGGCTATAGCTGGATTGTGGAGTTCTAATGTCATATACAAATCCATGACCCTACTGTATAAATAGTAGGGAAGCAATGGGGGATTTTATGAACAGAGAATGGCTGCTGAGTTATTTTAGACATTATTTTGTGTAGGAAAATGGAATATGGCTTTTTATTTGAAAGTGCAATAACATAAATTAATCTCAAATACATTAAATGGGACAGGCACAATGCATGAAACCAGAATAGCAGTTGTCTACAGGATTTTATCACAGGGATAGCAAAGAAACTTTATGTCAGGAAAAGAGTTGTGTGTCCTCATTGAGTGTACAGATGTGTATTGCTGTTACTAAGCTACTTTATAAAAAAAAATTATTTTAGCTCACAATATTAGAGGCCCAAAGTCTGAAGAACTCATCTGATCATGGTCATTAAAAAGTTATTTTATTGTATTGTGTGCATCTGTATGAGGTGTGTTGTGTGCACACTCTTGTTGTATGTTTATCCTTATGCACACATAGGCCAGAAGACAGAGGACATCAGATTCCCTCGGGGCTAAAGGTGGTTGCCAGGTGCCAATCTTGTTAGGCAAGATGCTACCTCGAGTCCTTATCTCATGTCTACACAGTTAAGTGATGAGCCATCCCTCTAGGCCTGATGATAGCTTTCTCGTTGTCAAAGTACCACCGTGGTGCAGGGCAGGGCATTGCATGGCTAGAGACAAGGATGATTAAGGTTATATATATATATATATATATATATATATATATATATATATATACACATATATATACATACACACACACATTACATAGGTCAAGCACAGGCCTTGAACGCAGGTGACCAGGTACTTGGTGACTTCTGCCTGGAATGGCAGGTGTTCAGCCACAGCCCCGGGGCCCCTGGCTCCTGTCACAGCTATAGCCTCTCACAGCCACCACCACCACCACTATCCACCACAGGGAGGTGTGTGGCCATCAGTCACATAGGCAATGGCCCAAGCTCCTGGTATTCTGTCTGGACTCCACCCCCACAGTTTCCTGGCAACAGCCAGGTTATGTCAGCCCACTATAAAAAGCTCTCTTACCCTCTTGCTCTTGCTCTCTTAATCTCACCCTCCCACTCCCCATCCCTTCTCCCCTCTCTCCAAGTAGCCATGGCTGGCCTCTACTTCTCTACTCTTCTCCCTCTCTCTGCCTTTCTACAATAAACGCATTAAAACCATGGACTGCCTCTTCTCATCAGAACGCACCGACCGAGCTAGAGAAATGGAGCAGGTCTCCCTCTAACGAGCTACACTTGGCCCCAGGTTAGAGCTGGCCGCAGACCCACACCCATTCTCAGCTCTTCCTCAGCATACAGCACATCTGGGGTGTCGAAGAGCTAGAATCTGCAGTCCTTGGCCTCTGTGCAGGCCCTGGGAACCCCAGCTAACTCCAACAGGTTCCAAGGGGACCCCAGACTGTGCCTTTCCCACCCCTGGAGTGGGCTCCTGTGGCTTCTTTAAACCATGATGCCCACTCAACAACTGCATGGGGTCTGAGCAGTCAGACTTCCCGGGACCTGTCTCCCCCAGCAGCCCGAGCCCTGAGCCAGGGCGTGGGACACCATTTTTACCCCACATATAAGAGATATATATATATATATATATATATATATATATATATATATATATATATATATAGCGTGGAACTCAATCTGCCCTTCACTTTTTCATTCTCTTCTGTTCTTACTCGCCAGGTACTGCTCCATAGAGTGAGTGGGTCTCCTGCTGCAGTCTCAAGCACATATATATATATATATATATATATATATATATATATATATATATATATATATAATGTATACATACATATAGGTACATGATACCTATCTCTATATGCATGTCTCTGTGTGTGTGTGTGTGTGTGTGTGTGTGTGTGTGTGTGTGTGTGTGTGGTTTCTGGTCTTTCTCCCCTTTCTTGTAAAGCTACCAGTATTCAATCATGAGGCTCCACCCTAATGACCTTCTCTAATCCTAATCACTTCCTATGCCCCCATCCCTGCCTCTAAACACCACAGTCAGATCATTTCCAGCCTCACAACAGGGATTACATTTCAACACAGAAAGCCATGGAGGGCTCTCTAGCCAAAAGTCACATCTGCGCACTTGAGCTTCATCAAGCTGGTCTTTATAACTTATACATTAAGAACAAAAAATCAGCCTCTCATCAGTATAAACTGGGTAGACAAGAACAAAGAGCGTGGAACTCAATCTGCCCTTCACTTTTTCATTCTCTTCTGTTCTTACTCGCCAGGTACTGCTCCATAGAGTGAGTGGGTCTCCTGCTGCAGTCTCAAGCACAGGATGCCAAGATAGAGAAGAAGGCTTTGATTTCTCAATAATGATTCTCCTTCTGCCTGGAAACGAGGGACTTTAAACAAGTCCTTCTGCGTGGAATCCTCTGTCTCTCAGTCTTTATTCAAATTCTTGGGGACACTAGACTCCAGTTGTGTTGATGTGGAGTGGCATCTGTCAGAACAAAGCACAAGTCTGCTGTGAGATCACAGAGGCTTGCAGCAAAATGTAAGAATGCAAGATGGAAACACCCAGTGCTGAGGTAAGGCCTGGCCACGGGAGCAGCCCAACAGCTCAATATCCGGCCCACCAGACGGAAATGCTTAAAGACCTCCGTCCTATTATACGAGGTTGAATTCATTCAATTAAAGAGCTTAAGCAGCTCCGATCAGCCACTGGAACACATCTCTGCAGAACACTAAAACAATGGTTTGAGGGACATTTGAGGTTTATTTTCTCTTGTGGGAGGCCAGCTGGAGTTACCCAGTACACAGCCACACTGGGGAGGGCAGGCACTGCATAATTGTATTAAGCCTGCCTGTTCTTTGAGGAGAATGCTTCCTGACTACATCAAGAGAGGAAATGAGTTAAAGGGGGTGGGGGGCACTTTAAAGTCTTAGGACACTACACTTAGGTTTTAAGCCCTCTCCCCTAACCCTTAAAGTCACTTCTCAGAGGAGACTCTGAGTGTAGACTACCCAGTCAGTGGCTAATTTTGCTGTACTGTCATTGATCTTTCTTCCTGATTATTAAATTGTCTTTCATGGAGCAAGCATAACATTTAAAACAAAATGTGCATTCTGTTTTATTTCTATAAATCTGAACCCAAAGTCACAATTCCCTCGCACTTTCTAAGACTCCTGTCCTACTCTTTAAAATTCCAAACTCAACAGCCACCCACATCCTCCTACTCACAAGCCTTGAATCCCTCCCCGCCCCGGACCTCTCTGTTTCACCTTTATCTCTTCTGTAGCTCTCCTTTATTCTCTCACTCATTCACTCACCAAGCATGCATCAAGTGCTTACCTTACATTTGAAGCCGCTTTGAACACTTGTGCATATTTGTTTACCCTTTTAATAAAAGGCAGTTTCACCTAGGTCATTTTCCTACTCACTGGAGAAACCTAGCCTCACAGAGACTGGCAGCTTACCGCCACATCTGATAGCTGGTAGCAGCAGTGTTTAGCTTCAACCTCGATTCCTCCATTCCCAGGCCTTTGCTACCTTCATTTCTGCCTTCTGTGCTACTTACCTATTTCTAGCACTTGTTTCTGCTGGGACCTGTGATGTGCCAGGCACCACCTTAAGCACCCGCATCCACACATCACTCAGTTCTAAGGAGATAGAATTATTTCAGTTATCCATTTGTTCTGTCACTCACTTGGCTGACATTTACTGCAGACCTACTGCATCCTAAATATACCATGCACAGCATAAAGACAAATGACATACACAGCTTCCCATACTCAGGACAGTGATCTATAGACACACAAGTAGAGAGAGAATAGTTCCCTATGTCAGGGAAATTTCTAGAGGACTTTGTAAATGAAAGAGGAGGAGAGGGGCTTTTTTATATTCTTCTTTTTTAATTATTTATTTATTTATTTACTTACTTACTTACTTAGTTTTTTTAAATTTTAAACTCTAGATTTTATTCCCCTCCTGGACCAGCCTCTGACTGTTCCACATCCCACACCTCCTCCCCACCCCCTGTTTCCACAAGGATGTCCCCACACCCACACCCACACCCACACCCACACCCACACCCACCCACACCCACACCCACACCCACACCCACACCCACCAGACCTCTAAACTCCCTGGGGCCACCAGTCTCTTGAGGGTTAGATGCATCTTCTCTGACTAAACCAGACCCAGCAGACCTCTGCTGTATATGTGTTGGGGGCCTCATATCAGCTAGTGTATGCTGCCTGTTTGGTGGTCCAGTGTTTGAGAGATCTCAGGGGTCCAGATTAATTGAGACCACTGGTCTTCGTACAGGGTTGCCCTCCTCCACAGCTTCTTCTAGCTTTTCCATAATTCAACCACAAGGGTCAGCAGCTTCTGTCCATTGGTTAGGTGCAAATATCTGCATCTGACTCTTTCAGCTGCTTGTTAGGTCTTTTGGAGGGCAGTCATGATAGGTCCCTTTTTGTGAGTGCACCATAACCTCAGTAATAGTGTCAGGCCAACCCTGGAGGGGAACTCGACCTAGGGTGAAACCCTTACATCGACCTGGAAGAAAAGGAGTCCGAGGAGAGGTAAAGGTAGGGACGTCAAGAAAGTTTGTCCTTGTTAATATCCAGTCTCAAAACTGACACCCTACCGTTGGAGGAGGAAGTGAACTACGGGACTGGAAGATTTATTTTGTCTCCACTCGAGACGTTAATCCCTCTCCCCAGTGTAGGGTGTCTATTCTAAGGTCCCTCCTTTAGATTCCTGAGCCTCCCAGGTCTCTGGGTGTATTAAATTGTACTTTTAAAATTAAAAGATAATGTTTAGATAAAGAGTGTTTCTCTTATAACATCATCATGAGCAATGGCATGACAGTATAAAATTACAGAATAGCAACACAATCGAAGGTAGAGAACAAAGTTGGAATGACAGTCTCTAATTTCAGCAATTTATTTTAGATACAATAACCAAGATAGTATTAATAAATGAAATGTATCAAGGTAACATAATAAAGTCCATAAATAGACGTGTGTGTTATGTGTGAATGTGTGTGTGTGTGTATGTGTGTGTGTGTGTGTGTGTGTGTGTGAGAGAGAGAGAGAGAGAGAGAGAGAGAGAGAGAGAGAGAGAGATTTGAATATGAAAGTGTCCCACAGCCTCATGTGTTTGAGCACTTGGTTTCCAGCTGGTGCTGCTGTCTTGAAACATTGTGGAGGCACTGGCAGGGGTAGATCCCTATGAAAGTAGATCACTGAAGGTGGGCCTTGAGATTTTGTAGCCCAAGCCTACTTCTTGGTCACTCTCTATTTCCTGTAGAGAAATGTAGCCACTAGTCTCCTGTCCCTGCTGTCATTATGCCTTTCCCTACCATGGTGAACTGTGTGCCCTTGAAACTGTAAGCCAACATGAACCCTTCTCCTGTAAGTAGCTTTTGTCAGGTAATTTTATAACTGTTTAAAAAAAAAAAGAAAAGAAAAAGAAAAAAAGAAAAGGAAGCAAGACTTAAACTTCACTAGTCTTTTAACAAAGAAACTAAGGCAACACAGTAGAGCAAAGATGGTCAGTCTAGCTATTAAGTGGTGCTAGAGCAGCTGACATGCAGGAAAATGAACAGAGACATAAGCCATTCACTCTAAAATATTAACTCATAGTAGATCAAACACTTTAATATAAAATGCTAAAGACCTGCAGGAAGTAGGACTTAATATAGTATGGATATTGGGGTAGTTTGAATAGGAATGGCCCCCGTAGACTCATGTGTTTGAATGCTTGTCCCATAAGGAATGGCACTATTAGGAGATATGACCTTGGAATTTCATATATTTATTGTTTTTAATAGCTGAGTAGTACTCCATTGTGTAAATATACCAAAATTTTTGTAACCATTCCTCTGTTGAGGGTCATCTGGGTTCTTTCCAGTTTCTAGATAACACTTGAAATGTAAATGAAGAAATTATCTAATAAATGTTGGGGAAAAAAAAGAAGATATGACCTTGTTAGAGTGGGTGTAGCCTGGTTCAAGGCAGTATGTCACTATGGAGGTGGGCTTTGAGGTCTCATATGCTCAAGCTACACACAATGTTGTCACAGTCTCTTGTTACCTGTGGACCCAAATGGAGAACTCTCAGCTTCTTCTCCAGAACCCCAACACACACCCACACACACTTGTATGTAGCAGTTTTCTTGCTGGCCCCTTTGTGAAAGCATCCCAGATCTATTAGCAGCCTTTCTCTTTTAGCTGAAGCCAACATCTTCCTCCATGTTATGTTGTTGCACTGCAGATCCCACTCACTTTTGGGGGGAAAACAGAAGACAAACAAGGTCTGGTTCCATGAAAGAAGCTCTAGACCATAAGACTTATGAACCAGGGTTCTAATCCTCACTCTAAGCACCCAGAGTATAATCTTGACAACAGTCCCAACTATAAAATGGATAGACAATCTTTCCCTTCTTTTTCAGCCTTAAGCATGTCTAATTTTAAATGCACCGTGCCTTTTTCGAAGTCTGAAGTCCTGCCTAATCATTTGGCTGTTAGATGTTTTGTTATCCCTAACTGCTTCACACTCTACCTTCTCCTTGCTTGTGCTGGGAGCTTGGCCACAAATGTTTGCCCTTCCAACTTTGGAGAATTTTGTTTTGCTTAGCTAGAACCATAAGCCACTAAAGCAAACCATTTCTGCTTTGGGAATCTTAAATGTGCTGAGAACACTAGGCTACTTTTCTCACCTGGTATTCAGAGAAAAGGGAGCTAGTATTTTTCAGAAAACAAAAAGAAGTTAGGAATGGAGATCTTCTTTCTTAGAACAGCAATGCAACCAACGTTCTGAAAGAGACTATTTTTAAGAATAAATGTAACATTAGTAAAAACTACCTTTGACACATGGACATGACTTCGAGCAAACCATGTGACATAGCTACCCTATGCCACCAGGAAATCCAGAAGCATGCAGTGTCACTTACCTCTCTCTACCTTCTAACAGAAATCCCTTACCAATCCTGATAACTCTGCACTGAGCCCAGTGTCAGTAAGACAGCAGAGCTGAGCTTCCCATAGGCGTTGCCACTTACTTCCTGGGATAAAGACAAATCATTTCTTTATTCTAAGTGTATACAAGTTATGTATAAAATATGAGGGGGGTATTGGAAAATTACCCCAAACCTAGGAAGACAGAAAGATGTACCCATACTCTTTCCCTATTATACCGACAATAAGCCACTGAGACTGTCTGCAGGAATAGGATTTAATTTGTCCTACATTTGCTATTATTGAAATTCTCCAACTTATTGAAATTATTCCATATCTAATAGCATGGTTCAGTACTTATGTAAATAGTTTCTTCCCAGGGAGCAATAACCACAAAAATATATAGCTAGTTTTTATGTAACCCAATAAACTTTTAGTAACATCACATATGTGTGTATATGGTGTCTATATGTATATACAGTCAGCATATATACTAGCTAATTTTCACAGATGGGTTTCAGAGAGTGAAGAGAAAGAGAATAACCTCTTACCTGAGATCACACACACACACACACACACCAGTCATATGTATGTATTTTTAAATGCTTTTTGAACAGATTCTGTTTAATGATTGTGTTACTAAACAGCTAGAGTAGGATCTCTTACATGTAGCTTATATTTACCTATGAGTTATAATTATTTGCCTTTTTGAAAATTATACTTCAATAGTTCATCCTTTTTTGACACTGGAAGAAAACCAATCCACACACCTATTGGGAGAAATCAGAATCTCCAAGAATGAACATTTTATGAGTGTCCTGAGAAGTCACTTACATGGGAATCATTTGATCATTTTGATCAACTTTATCACAGCCAAACTTTGTGAGAACTCTCCCAAGGTTTCCTACAGGGAGTTATATACTCTCAGAACTGTCTACACTTCCTTCATCAACGCACAACAGTCGACGCATAGCAAGGTATCTCTTCTGCCTGCATTTCAACACACATCACATATGGCCAGCACAGAGTGCTCAACATATACTCCAGGAAATTAAGTTTTCACTGTTTCCAGAAACTAAAATTTGGATATTTTCCTAAGCATCAAATCTATTTAGTGAACTTCACTTAAGAGCCCCAGAAAAGACAAATGTGCCACAGCCAGAGAGATCCATATTCCATCCCATCCCACCATTGCTATTTAGTGGCTAATTAGCATTGTAACCTTGAACCAAAGAGGAAAGCACACAGGCCTCTGTTTCCTCCTCCATCATATGCAAATAACCCTTGTAGGCCCATTATAAGGATTAAAGTTTTAAAAGTGTGCAAAGGCTATTAGCAGAGGTCCTAGCCACCCCCACTGGCAACGTCTTTCCTCACACACACACACCCACAACCCTCACAAGGACTTGGAGAGCTTTGAGCCTTGGCTATGCTGCTGTTTCGCCCCACCCCCACTACAGCCGCAGTGATCAAGGGATGGGAAAATAACTCTGTCCAAGCAGGTGTCACTGTTGTAAACCTACAGTCTCATTTCCTGATCGTGTCTTAATCTGCTCGTCGGTGGTGAGAGTTGATTTCTTGCACATTCTTATATCAGTGGGAATTTCTGCCCTTGGCTGACAGGCATTATGGGTTGGCTTTGACATACAGCCCTACAGGGCCTGAACAGCGCCTATTCTTTCCTGGTCCTGAAAGGGAGCTTTGTGCCAAGGATTCATTAAACTGCACCGCACAGCCCCTTCATAAATGGGGCTCAATAATGAACAGTCGATTTAACTGGAAAAGCTGCTGGAGCTGTTAAATTAAAGGAAAATAAAGTGCACTTTAGGCTCAGTCTGCCAGAAAAAAAAAAAAAAAAAA
>CACVCL010031881.1:0-24065 GCA_902729485.2 Mus minutoides | reverse complement strand
TCTTTCTGGGGAGCACTCTTTCTGGAGTTACTGCTTTAGTCACAGGATTAGAATCAGGAAGTGTGGGCCGGGAAGCCCACCACAGACTGGGATTGACTGGGAGAGGAGAGGCTGCACTTTATGAGTCAGTAGGTGTGCCCCCATATGAGATGGCATGATGAGAACCTTGGAAAGGGGTTCATGGAGGTGCAGGTCCCACCTGGGACCTGAAGATATCAGTTAGACAGTAGGAGAGGGGAGAGCCTGGAGGCATAAAGATGCAAAGTTCTGAAGGTTCTTTGAGGCCAGACAGGCAGAGGTTGTTACAGATGTGCCGGAAGCTGTATGCGAGTGATTGATTCATATTTTTATTTGCACCCCCAGTGTTGGTGGTGAGGTGTCCCTGGATAAATTTAAAGTGGCCTGTACCTCTGCTCCCTCCTCTGGTCCCTGCATGGCTATTGCACTAGAGCAACATTCTGAAAGGCTTCCAGCAGCCCATGGATGGCCACACTTCCCTTGGGTTCATAGGTGGCATTTGAGGGTCACTGGTTAACACCCCCCATCGAACCGCTCTCTGTTATCTCTGGCTGCTGTGTGCTGGCCTTCATCCTGGGCTATGCTTCCCAGCCTCTTCTCATACCTGAGTTTCCTAGCGCCCATCTGCAGAGTCCACCCCCTCTTCTATTTCACCTTTATGGGTAAAGGGGTCTAGCTGGCTTTGTTCCTCCATATTAGGGAAGCAAACCCCTTACCCACTGAAGCCCACAGACCTCATGTTCATTCCATAAATACTGTATTCAGAATCTCTTGGGTACAGCCACCGGGGAGATGCAGTAGCCCAGGTTTGTTTCTGTGGCTCCTCCCCTCGAAGCCCTAAATTAGTTGTCCTCTCAAAAGGCCCAAACTCCTTTTGTCCTTTGTGTCTTTGTGTGAGTGCATTTCTGTGCCACATAGGAGGAGGCCAGAGGATGATCTCAGGTCTTGTGTCTCAGATGTCATCCACCTGTCTTGTAGGGGAGACAGGGCCTCTCATTGACCTTTGCCATTGAGCCCCAATGATCTGTCTGTCTGTCTGTCTGTCTGTCTGTCTGTCTTGTCTGTCTGTCTTCTCCTCTCTAGCACTTGAATTACATGTTTATGTTACCATGCCAGCTTTAAAAACCAACTCAAAACAAGCCAAGACCACTCAGATTCTAGCTGGGCATGGAGAGACATGCCTTTAATCCCCACTCTTAGGAAGCAGAGGCAGGTGGATGGTTAAGAGTATAGGGCCAGTGATGTCTGCATGTTGAGTTCCAGACCAGCCTTGTCTACATAGTGAGACCCTTCACTCACAAACAAACAAACAAACAAACAAGCAAATGAATGAAGAAACCAATGGAGTATGGGTTTCAATCTCGGGTCCAGCGCTTGCAAGGCAAACACTTTGCCACATGAGTTGCCTCTCCAATCTCTACTTTATCCTTTCCGGTCATCTCAGTGTCTTCTGCCCCACGGCTTCCTACTTGCTAGCAATGTGGATCAGTAGAGCTATGACAGGGTGGGGCCCAGGGGATTTTATATGTTCTCTGGGTCGGCATCTTGTGCAGGCGACTTTGAATTTGACACCCCTGTCACAAAGCCAGTGCCTGGAAACCATGAAACCATTCCTGGTATTCATCACTCAGGTGATATTTATAGCACTCCCAGGACGAGTTATTGCCAAAGGAGGTAGTGACACTTACTGGACCACGTAGGAGACAGAGCTGAGCAGACTCTTTCTCTGGCTAAGTTTAGACTGTCCACGGCTGCTAGGCTCCGAGCTTGCTTGGAGAATGTGCCCGTTCAAAGGTTTCTGCTTCTGCTAAGCATCTTACTATCTGGACTGTTTGTAGCCCTCTCTTCCCGCGGTACCAGGCTCGTCGGCATGCTGGTACTGAGTTAGCAAGCTGGGGCGTGGGAAAGGACCTAATAGTTGGACATTGTGCATGACTGGCTAATTTTCACAGCATGTGAATGCCTGCCTTACAGTCTCACTTGCCCTTGTATTGTCTGTCCCTGGTCAAGGGCAGTCTACATGGGGTTTGTATTAGTCAGCTCTGCCTGCTGCAACAAAAACCCCACGGACCTAGGAAATACATTTCTTGGCCCCAGAGAATGGGCTCTGAGGTCAGAGTGCTAGGGTGTGGCTTTGGTGAGGGCCCTCTTGCTGGCCTGTAGACTGCTCCCAGGGCCTCATGTGACAGAGACAGCGTGTGTTAGGTAGTTACACCAGTGTCTTTTAACATAAGACCAGTAACTTGATTGTGATGCCCCTGTCATCTGTGCTTCCTGTTAGAGACCTCAACTCCACCGGAGATTAGAGCTTTAACAGGAATGGGGGGAGAGGGAGGCAAACAGTTACCATGGCAGGGTTTCTTACCAGTATGAGCTATATTTTTTTTCCTTTTAATTTTTACTATGCCAGAGTATATTGCAAATTTGTAGTGTGCTTTAGGCACTCCCATACTTCCCTACCCTCCTCTTCTCCTCCCGTTTGTCCTTTCTTCCCAAGATGATTTCACTTCCCTCTTTCCAGTTCTTTGTACGTATATGATTTTGTGTATCTGTAAAGTCTAGGAAACACAAATAGCCAGAAGTGTGATATGTGTGTTTCTAAGATTGACTTAATTCACCTACCGTCACCTCCAGTTGTCTCCACTTTCCCACAGACACTATGACTTTTATTCTTGATAGCGGGAAAATCATTTGATCACGTATATACACCACATTTTCTTTATCCATTCCTCAGTGGACGGACCCCTAGGTCGGCTCCCTAAATGAGCTGCTGTGCGCAGTGCTGCAGCAAGCATTGTGCAGGCAGCATCTCTGTGATGTGTTGACTTGAAAGCTTTTGCGTGAATGGCCAGGCTTGGTGTATCTGGGTCATGTGGTTGATTTTTAGTTTTCTTGAGGAGGCTCCATGCTTGTTTCTGTAATGGCTGGACTGTTCTACATTCCCAGCCACAGTGTGTGCATCCTTTCCCTCCATGTTCCCTCAAGGCCATTTGTTTTCCTGATGGCGAATTGCAGATTCTTCGTATTGTTAGTGTGTCTGTGTGTGCCACGGTGTGCACTCGGCGGTGAGAGGACTATATTTGGAAGTCGGTTCTCTCCTTCCACCCTGCAAGGGAGGGTCTCTTGTTTCTGCTGGCCTGTGAGTGGGTGGGGGATTCTCTTGTTTCCCCTTTACTCCTCATGGAGGGAGCACTGGAATTTCAGATGTTCACTGTCTCTAGGGTTTTAAATGTGGGTTTCTGGGATTGACCTCAGCTCACCGTACACTATTACCTGCTGAGCAATCTCTATGGTTTCAGCTTCAATTTTCTTTAAGACAGGGGCTGTAGATGCTGGAGGGAAACTGGTCTCAACTTTTTGAGGATGAGACTTCTGCTGGCTTTGAGGAACCATGTCCCAAGATGAGTTCCTGATGGAACAGTGGTAAAGAGCTTAGAAGGGACTGCGAGTTGGCCGGGTGTGTGTTAGCCTTTCTCTTTGCCTCTGAACTATAGAGCTCCAATGTGCTTAGGGACTCAACAAAGGGAAGGTGTATGGGAGTGTATGTAGGTGAATGCTTGCCTGTGTGTGTGTGTGTGTGTGTGTGTGTGTGTGTGAGTGACTGTGTTGGTAAATGAAGGATGTAGAGAGATGGTGGCAGAGTCACTTTCTCACTACTTCATTGCTTGGCCTCCAGCAGTTTCTCGTTCATTCTGGTCGACTCCTGAACAAGTTCCTATTGTGGTTTTTCTTTTGTGGGGTTTGTCGGAGCTCAAGTCCTGTTGTGTCCTTAGCCATGCTTTGGAAATTTGGTATATTTGGAAGCAACTTTGCCAGAAAAGTGGAAAAAGCAGTTTCCTTCAGTGAGTGACGTTGGTGTGACAGTCAAGTCTGTGCAACTGTTTCTTGCCTAGTGCTGTTAGCCTTGGCTTCCCTGCCCTGGGATGTGGAAATCTTGCCTGTGTGAGTCAACAATGGTGCCTTTCTTTATTGGCCAGTTGCTTCTCTGCAGCCCCACTGGCATCTTGGTCACAGTAAGAGCTTATGCAGTGCTGGCAAATATGGGGACAAAGCTGGCTCTTGTGCCTGGGCCTTTTCCCAGTGTCTCTTCATGCTGTGTGTCAGGCAAGGTCATTCTACTGCCTTTGCTCTGACTTCTTGAGAAGGAATCACAAGTAGTAACTTTGCAGAGATGGCTTAGGAGTGCTCTTGCAGAGGACCTGAGTTCAGTTCTCAGCACTCCCAATCGGTGGCCCACAATGGCCTACCTCAGGCCTTTTTCTGGTGGCTCACAATGGCCTACCTCAGGCCTTTTTCTGGGTGCCACAGGCACCTGCACTCACATATACACACACACACCCTCCACACATATCCAGAGACACATAATTGAAGATAAAATATCCCGTAAAACGGTTGTAGCAAGCTTGGAATCATTCTCATTGGGGGCCTGGTTCTTGTGTGCTTCTGATTTCCCTTCTTGGCTGGAGATGGACTGTGTGTTGAGGGCAGTGGCCTGATTGGTTGCGTTTGTGTCTTGGGATTTGCGTGAATGTATAGTGTGGTGAATCTATGTGGTTTTGTGGGTGTATGCACAGATGCATGAGAGTGTGGGTGTATGCACAGATGCATGAGAGACTGTGTGTGTGTGTATATGTATATGTGTGTGTATGTGTGTGTGTGCATGTATGTGTGCATGTGTGTGTGTATGTGTGTGTGCATGTATGTGGAGGCCAAAGGTCGACAGCCAGTGTCTTCAATAACTCCACCTTTATTTTCTGGGACAGGGTCTTTCACTGAATCTGGAGATCATAGATTTCACCAGACTTGTAAAAATAATGGGAATCCAAATTCAGGTCCTCACGTTTGCAGCAGCAAGCATTTGACCCACTGGGCCATTTCCCCAGAACTGGTTGTGATATTTGGTGCCATTTCTGGGATGTCTCTTGCCTTCAGGAGGCGGAGAGGCTCTGCATGCAGTGGCCCTGTCACCCTCAGGTTCCCCAGCCTATTTAGCAGGGATTCTTTCCTTCTGCACTCCTCTGTCACCTCTGTTCCTTCTGTCTTGTGACTAGCAGACACGAAAGAAGGCCATAATAGTGACACCACAGAAACCGAGCTTGCTGACCCACATGACTTGGGCTGTAACTGGAAAGTGGTGAACTCTAGTTTCCCTGAAAAGATGAATTAGAGCTGAGTTAATCTGCTCTTTCTAGCTCATAGGGCAGAAAGATAAAAGATGATAAACTATCAAGTACCTCATTTAATAGGATCACACATTGAGATGAATAATGTCATACTGTTCTTCTGCCCCATGGTATGACTTTGCAATTGAGAAAAAGTTGGCAGGGTGGGAGGTAGGAATATGTGCGTGCACAAGCGTACACATCAGCCTGCAAATGAGTGTGCACAAGTGTGCCTGGCTTCACAAATCTAGACTTTTTCTTAGTTAATAGTACAACAGTGGTCCAGTTAGGTTTTCTCTGTTTTGCCCTTTCAGCTTAAACCTGTAGTTGACTGGGTTGAGCCTTAGGTGTCCCAAGGCAGACTCAACTTTTCTTTCTCTGCTCCGTGTGGTGCTATCTTAGTTCATGACCGTCCAATCATAGTTGGCGTGAGGCTGTATAGCTATCTCAGGTGCTAAGCAGTAGACCAAGCCTATAGGCTGTTACTGTTTCTGTTTGTCCTGTCTGAGAGATAAACTAGGTCTAAGACTGGAGACCCCGTGAGATGACCCAGCAGTTAAGAGCGTCAACTGCTCTTGCAGAGGACCCAGCTTCTGCTCCCAGCAGTGACACAGTAGCTCACAGTGGTCTGTAACTCAGGATCTGATATCCTCTTCTGACCCCTTCTGGCACGGCTGTTGCACATACACAGGCACATACACATACATGTATACATATGCATACACATAAAGCAAATAAATGTCCTTAAAAAGAGATCAGTTTTCATCAAATATTTGAGAGATACTAATTAGGTATTAGAAGCACAAGGTCAGTCTTTCCTGCCATCCTCTTCCTGTGCTGTAACCCAAGACCTTTAGTAAGAAGTTTATGGATAGAGTTAGGTTAGGTTTCAGGTACTCGCTGAAGTGCTCCATCGGGGGTGAGGATGTGGCTCAATTGGCAGTGTTTTCCTAGCATGCACAAAGCCCTGGAGTCTGTCCCCAGAACCACATGTACAAGGACTGGTGCTGCACACTTGTAATTGTGGCACTTAGGAGTTGGAAGCAGGAGGAGGACAAGTTTGAGCTCGCTCTTGGCAACATAGTGAGTCTGAGCTTGGCCTGAGATGCATGAGACCCTTGTCTCAAATAAAGAAGGAAAAAAAAATGCTCTGTCTGCTTCAGGCAATAACATTAGTAATGTTCCCATCCCATTCCTGTTCCCATTAGGACCCAGGTTTCCATGAGGGGCTGCGAAGAGATCATAACAGGCTGTCTTGTGGGCTGGAGAGATGGCTTAGAGGTTAAGAGCATTGACTGCTCTATCAGAGGTCCTGAGTTCAATTCCCAGCAACTACATGGTGGCTCACAACCATCTGTAATGCGACCTGATGCCCTCTTCTAGTGTATCTGAAGACAGCAACAGTGTACTCACATACATGAAATAAATAAATCTTTAAAAAACCCCAACAGACTGTCTTGTGTCCTGGTGAATTTCAACCTTGGGAACATTTGATGTGCTCTAAGCTTACCCAGTAACTGACATCATGGTAGTGTGTCCTGTAACACTGGGATTCTGGGTAGGAATGCTTGTCTTTGTGACAGAAAGGATCCTCTATCTGGCTCTTGTAAGAAGCAGACCTCTTGCTCATTTCAAGTATGTTTATTTATTGTGATGGTTTGTATATGCTTGGCCCAGGGAGTTGGCACTATTAGGTGTGGCCTTGTTGGATTAGATGTGTCACTGTGGCTGTGGGCTTTAATATTCGGAACAAGAGGTGGAACTCTTGGCTCCTCCAACTCCAAGTCTGCTTAGATGCTGCCATGTTCCTGCCTTGACAATACTGGACTGAACTTTTGAATCTATAACCCAGCCCTGATTAAATGTTGTACTTAAAAGAGTTGCCTTGGTCACGGTGTCTGTTCACAGCAGTAAAACCGTAACTAAGACAGTTGCTTTCAACGGGGTTTTTAAATTGAGCACAGAGAAGTGTTCAAGCTATAGACCTAAAACTGAACAGATTCCTGTGACCTACATACAGATCACGTGGAAAACAGGAACCAAACCACAGTGGCCCTACTAGGCGATGGTGTCTTCTCCCAGAGCCTCCATTCTGACATTTTATAACTAGACTGAGCATGTCCCGCTCTTTTTGCTGCTTTTTCCCAGAATAATGTTTAGAGGATCTTTTGTCTTGTCCTGAGAGGGCTGTTGGTCTGTTAACCTCACCCCCTCCCCTCTACCCATGCCCTTCATATATTCACATCTCCATCCCTGTTAGTTTTCTCCCTTGTTACTGTGACATACTATCAAGAAGTAGCTTAAAGAAGGAATGTTTAAAGCCAGGTATGGTGGCTAATAACCTTTAATGATAGCCCTTGGGAGGTAGGGGCAGGAGGACCTTTGTGAGCTCAAGGCCAGCCTACACTATATAGTGAGTTCCAGGAAAACCAGGGCTACATAGTGAGACCCTGTCTAAAAACAAACCAAATGAAAACAACAGTTAGTTCTGTTCTGGCTCACCGTCCCAGAAGATACTTTTAGTCATGATGTATGGAAGACATGGCAGCAGGAGCAGGAGGTGAACAGGTCACACTGCATCCACATTCAGGAATCCAAGGATTAACAGGAAGTGGGGCCAGCCTAATAAAGCCCGAAGGCCTCCTCCCAGTAACCTACTTCCTCCACAACCTTCCCAAACATAGGACCAAAATGTTAAAACACATGAGCTGGAGAGATGGCTCCACAGTTAAGAGCACAGGCTCTTTCCAGAGTACTTGGGTCTGCTTTCCAGCACCCACATGGCAGCTCACAACCATCTGTAACTCCAGGTCCAGGGGATCTGATTGCCCTTTTTGGCCTTTCAGGCCTTGCACACACAATGCACAGACATACATGCAAGAGGCATTGCTGCTGGCTTGAGAGTGACCAGATCAGCACAGAAAAGTCCCAAGTGCTGGTGGATTTCGTCCAGGCTGCTGTTGTAGCCCAGGGCATTTAGTACTCCCCCCGCCCCCCCCCCCCCTGTCTTATGTAACCCAGTGCTATATACTTAAAGATAATCTTGAGCTTCCATATTTTCTCTCCTTTGTCCCTTGTGCTGGTTTATAGGTGTGTCCCACTATGCCTTGGTTTCTGGGTTTTATGAGGTACTGGGGCTTAAAACCAGCGCATCATACAAGTAAGACAATCACTTTACCAGCTGAGGTGTATCTACAGCCCTACGTTCGACTTTTCTTTGTAGATGTCAAGATGAAGGATTATGTCTGGGTTTTTGTTTGTTTGTTGGTTGCCTTTTTTTTTTTTTTTTTTTTTTTAAATGAACTAGATGACATTAGCATCAGCTTTGCCATGAATCATTTCATGGCAGCCTCCAGGAAAGGACCAGGCAGCCGGCTGGTCTCTGTGTTGTTCAGGCTGGCTACCAGCCTGGGCTTCCCAAACAGCCTTTGGGCTGTCCACTCTAGGGAGCTAGCTGGAAGGTTGCTAGGGCCCTGTGTTTTGGAAACCCGCACTGCCCACTGGGTTCCTGGCTTTCAACCATTGACTCATCTTCCTCGTACTGTGAGGGTCTAGATTCCTAGGGTGGACATTTGCCAGGTCTGGATGGGGACTTGGGGACAAGATGCAGTGTCATACCTCACAGAGGAAGTGAGGTGGCGGTGGAGAGAGTCTGTTTTGCTAGAGGGTGCAGCCTGTCTGTTTTGTAGAAGAGAGTTGGGATGCTGAAGTCTGGATAATGAAAGTTGTGAGCAGGAGGAAATGGCCCTGAACTATGGGTGTGGCTCTTGCCCCATTGGGATAGGCCTTCCTTCGAGAAGAGCAGGCTTAAGGGCAGCCTGGTGCAGGCCTTGGTGGGAATGAGAACCACATGGAGACTGCAGGCTGGACCAGCATCCTCCTGAGAGTTAGTTCTCTTTTCCCCTTGAAAGGCCTTATGTCTTATTCTTAATTCAACTACTCCTGTTAGGAAATCATCCAGCGAGCTATTTCTAGTGGAAAAAACTTCCTGACCACAGCCCATTGCAGCCTCCTCTAGGCAGAGGATGTGGGAAGAGGCACTCAAACTACCGAAGAGCCCTAAGAAGTCCCCTTGTATCATACAGGTTGGTGAGCGGCTGACACAAGAGCCCCGGAGGCTGCTTTAGGAGGCGACCCACCTTTCTCCAGCCTTACAGCTCTTGTCTGACCCTCTCTGAGGTTTTCAGATGTTCCTTCTCCAGCTTTATTAAAATGAAGAAGAGAAAAGGCTCTTCTCTGTTTAATAAACTTAACTACTACGCTGAGTTTGGAGTAACCACCCCACTAGCTTCCACTTTCCCTGGCCCCCACTGGCTGAAGAGCGGAGATGAATGCCCTAGGGCTCCCCTCTGCATCTGTCCCTCCTCTTCCTTCAAAAGTCAAGTTCTGGGCCTGAGGAGATGTTTCAGTCAGTAAATTGCTGCCCACAGAAACACTCAGAACCCACATGAAGAAATGAGGCAGCGTGGTTTGTTCTAGTAACCCCCAGCGCTGGGAAAAAATAGATAGGCAGACCTCTGTAGCACACTGGCCTAGACAAATGTGAAAGCCCAGGCCAGGGAGAGACCCTGTCACAGAAGACAAGGTGGGTAGTCACTGAAGAATAACATCAAAGGCTTACCCTTGGCATCTACATACAAGTATACAGATGTGCACAAACATTGGCACACGCGTGTATACACACATAGACACAAGATAAGTTCTGTTTTTCAGATAGGATTCTGAGCCCCACTGCTTTTGACCTATAGCTCTTACCAGTATTAGTCACTGTTGCCTTCCTGGCTGGGTGGCCTCACGCTGTTTCCTGTCACCCAGCAGTTGCCTGGATGAGGCTCCCATGGACTGGTTGTCTCTCAGCTCCTGAATAAGTGACAGGCTTCGGAGCTCTCTCTCCTGTTGGCTTCCACTTTGGTTTTCATGTGCCTCGCTTGTTTCCTGCTACAACTTAGCTTGTCCTTGTGACATGGTAGAGAAAGTAAAGCCTGATCCAGGGCAGTGATGTTCCCTTGGATTCAACTGATCTGATTACACTTCGTGTGTTGCTCTGGTACCTGCTTTGTAAGATGCAACTCTGTAGGGGAGTCCTGTGGCCTGCAAGGCTACCAGGTACTGTGGTTGCTACAGTGAGAAACGCAGTGGGGTAGTGAAGGATCACTTCTATTCTTGCTAATGTTAGCAGCCAGCTATGAGAATTCTCAGAAGGCTGATGAGATGCTCATTTTAAATGCAAATTCTTTGCGTGGTTAGGGGGGAAAATGAAATGGTCCTGGCTCCCAGCACTCTGCGTTTTTGCCATTCCATCTGATGGTGAAGGGGAGGGCTCATGACTAAATCCCTCAGTGTCTCTATTATGATTTCACATTTGGACATGCTGAGAGGCAGCCTTGGCCCCAGGACATTAACTCTCTCTTGCCAAGTACCAGCATGTGGGTGTCTGTGGAGATTCTCAGAGGATCTCGAGTGCTCGGCACTCTCTGGATGATCTTTGCATCCTCTCATTTGTGTTACGGATGATGGATGTGCTAGGAAGTTTGTGGTGAGTGGAGGTGTTTTCTTTTTTGTTGAGGCAAAGGAAATGTGCTTTAGCCCTTTACCCCTTAGCCTCCACTTAGCAGCATCCACATATACTGTTTCCTTTCAGCTGGGACAGGGCTCTCTTCTGGGGCTTCTGGGCTTATAGCATAGCTATTCTGTTGCAGCTGGCAGTCTGCAGATTCCCTGGTGTCATGTGGGATGGAGAAGTTGGGGCTCCTGTATTGCTGGGCCAATGGTTCACTCTTCTCACCACCTTCCAAAGAGAAAGGTATGATAGCAAATTTGTAACCTGGTCTAGAAGGTCTGACCTGTCCTATAGCCTGAATTTTACAAGGGAAGAAATGTATGTATGTATGTATGTATGTATGTATGTATGTATGTATGTATTTTTGTAAAACAGCTCCTGTACTGTCATGCATTCTCTGTCTCTCTTTCTCCCTATCTCTGTCCCTGTCTCCCTCTGTTTTTCTTTCTGTCTCCGTCTCTCTTTCTCTGTCTCTTTCTCTGTTTGTCTCTGTCTGTCTGTCTGTCTGTCTGTCTCTCTCTAGCGCGGGCGAGCGAGCACACTTTACCTGTCAGCCTTTCTGAGGAACCCTGTCAGCCTTTCTGAGGAACCCTGACTTCTGCGGACTGTGGATACAGTCAGGGCCAGTGGGGAACATCTTAGGACTGGCAAGGCAGTCATATGCTTTTTCTGACCATCGAGCGATGGTGTAGTCCTGGGCCCACCCTGAAAGTCAGGGTGATGGGCTGATGTATCGTTGCCAAGAACCGTGAGAATGCATAGCAGGAACTGTCTTACCACCAAAATGCTACATTTCCTGGATCCCGAGACAGAGGGAATGGCGTGCTTGAGGATTTATACCCACTCAACCGTATCCAGTCCTAGCTCCCAAGTCTTCCAGATTGGTGG
Organism: Mus minutoides; assembly: GCA_902729485.2. NCBI lineage: Eukaryota > Metazoa > Chordata > Mammalia > Rodentia > Muridae > Mus > Mus minutoides. The sequence goes on along the minus strand of CACVCL010031881.1, from coordinate 12,437 downwards.
CTCTGCAAAGGGGCGCTTCCCACTAGGCCCCACTCACAAAGCCCTACAGCATTTGCCTAGGAAAGAAGAGCACTGGAGGCGGCACTCACTGCTCCACACTGCCACCCAGCAAGGGACTCCCTCAGGGACTTAGAGGCCACAGAAATGAAAAATGCAAAAGGCTCTAGAACTCTACAACTTCCTTTTAACTCTAAATGCCTATGATTCTAGTTAGTCAACAAGAGGATAGAACAAATACTTCTTCACTTTGAATTCTAAGTTCTGTTTTGCAAACATGTACCAACCAAAAGAGGAAGAAAACAGCTAAAATAAAAATATTATAACCTCAAGTATATGCAATATACATATAAAGGCCACTGCTGGCAAGATTACAACTCATAACCTTGCTCTCATCTCTTCTGGTGCTGCTAGGCTCAGGCGTCTCCCCTTCAGGACCACTGACATTTTGGTGGGAAGACAGTTCCTGCTCTGGAGATTGTCCCCTGCATTGGAGAGGAGTGTCTGGCAGCATTCCTGTCCTCAGCTTCACAACGCACTTGCTCTCTGCAGCTGTGACCGCTACAGTTGTCTCTAGACATTGCCATGTGTCCCCTGCAGATAAAAAGTACCCTGTGTTAGGATGAGTCTGATGGCTGGGGAAGAGGGCTCAATGGGTAAAGTGCTTGTCACACAAGCATGAAGACCCAAGTTTAGACCCCCAGAACCCATTTAAAGCTACACAGGCTAGCACATATCCATGATAGTGGCAATCCTACACCAAGATGGAAGATAGAGACCGGAGAATCTCCAGAAGTCTTGGAGCTGGGCTAGCCTGAGAAATGCAATCACAAACAAGAAAGTATGCCTAAAACAGGCAAGGTTGTCCTCTGAGTTATATGTGCATGCTGTGGTACACAGATGTTCTCTGTATGAGCCTGCGCGCGCACACACACACACACACACACACACACACACACACACAAAGATAAATGACCAATAAAAGATGTATATGTCACCTCTTATAATTTCCAAACATGGCTCAATTATTAGTGTGGCCTTTTCCCCATCTTACTTTGGAATGCGAAGTACAGTACTGGAATCTGTACTATAACATGTAGAGTAGCTGCAGTAGCTAGTACTGGCTCAGAAGCTATCCTTAGGAATGTAGTCAGCAGTTCTCACCTGAGCTCAGCCTTGTGTTCCTGATGAAGTTGCTTTTGAGAGGATGTGGTCTTGGTCTTGTTTGTGTCTTAACGTCCATTGTAGATGCTGCTGCTCCTGGCCACTAGACTTTAAATCTGCAGTGTCTCCTGAGGTCTTGGATATTGTGGATTTGGTGGAAGCCTTTTGCCCTGTAGTAGGGAGGTAGGGGAGACTGCAGGAGGCAGACAGAGCTCAGTGAGACCAAGTTTATTCTGTCATGTTTTCCATGCTCTGCCTCACTGCAGGGCCAACCTAGTGGGGCCAAAGTACCCATGGGGTGAGTGCTCCAAAGCCATGAACCAGAGTGAATATTGCCTCCTTGTGAGTTGTTGACCCTGGGCATCAGCCATAGCAACAGGAAGGTTACGGTCACACTGACACCGTGACTCGTATCCACTATATAGCTTGTATTTGTAATTTTGCAAATGTGAATGAATGGGGAACAAAATATGTGGTAATTGTGAGGAAATATTCCTAAGGCTGAAGAGTTTCAGTGGTTGCTTGCCAATGAAGGGTCAGTCTCCCTTTTATAGACTTTGGGTCAAGTTTGGGAAGAAGCTCATCAGTCTTAATATACCCCGACATGTAGCAGACAGATGGGGAGATTAAAATACTGACCATAGCCTTATGAGTTAGACTCACTGAGTGGTTCTGAACGGTCCAGCGCCTCAGTGGTAACGAGCCCTTGCACAGGGTCTGGAGATCTGGGTCTACCCCCAAGGTTCTTTCTTGGTTGAGTGACCCAATCTATTTGAACAGCAGGTTTCTTCCCTGTAAGAGGAAGGGATGGCATTAAATTGCTGTTTTTTTACACAGGGCTGAAGGCCTACTAGATAAGCCTGGATTTATAAAATAAACATAAATTATGAAAGAAACATAAAACGTATTGTGTAGCCTTACGTCTTCCGAGGGAATATGGAAGCTAAAAATTTGTTTTAGTATGAAAGTAAGCATGCAAATATTGAATAAGCTAGAATACAAAATTCCATAAATCAAATGAAAGGAAGCTGGTATGAATGGCTTCTCACTGCTCGGTGGCATGTGGCCCTCTCGGCCTTCAGTTCTGGCCAGAGAGCAGGGCAGATCTGGGCTACAGGAGTTCCAAAGACACTTTTACAGCTCAAAATTCTTGTTGAAACAACAACAGCAACAACAACAATTTTGGTGTAGACTTTTGGGTGGGTTGACTTGTCTGTTACCAGAGAGGATCTTGGGAAGAATGGAACAGAACCAGAAGAGTGGGCTTGGCCTGGTATAGCATCCTTAGGGCTATACCTAAGTTTACCAAATCTAGAATATATGTTAGAGAATTTTTTTGAATGCCCCTAAGAGACAAAGGTCAATGTGAAGGCTGCCATAACCTCTCCCAGCAGGGGTTCACCGATATGGGGAGTTAGGGTGTTGTGATGCTGTAGACCCTCAGTGTTGGTTTTTTTTTTTTTTTTTTTTTTTTTCCGAGACAGGGTTTCTCTGTATAGCCCTGGCTGTCCTGGAACTCACTTTGTAGACCAGGCTGGCCTCGAACTCAGAAATCCGCCTGCCTCTGCCTCCCGAGTGCTGGGATTAAAGGCGTGCGCCACCACGCCCGACCAGTGTTGGTTTTTGAAATGATTAAAAACACTACTTTTCTATGCTAGTGGCTTGTCGGTTTTGTGAAGGGAGTTGGGAGGAGGGTAGGATCTCCTATATCTTGGGCTGGCCTTGAATTCCCTATGTAGCAAAGAATAACCTTGAACTCTTGATCCTCCTGCTAACTCCTTAGTAATGCTAGAGTTAGAGGCCTGTGCCACCATGTCTAGTTCCTATTCAGTCTTGGAGAGTGAACCCAGGGCTTCTTGAATGCCTGGTAAGCACTTGGCTAAATGAGAAACAGCCTTAGCCTCATGATTATTCTTTAGATGGAAACAAATGACAAAGGCTTTTAGTTGGACTGATGTGCTCGGTGCTGGGTGCTGTCCTAAGAGAAACAAGGCTGGCCAAGGTGATGCATACACCTTTAGTCCCAGCAGGTGGACTAATATGAGGTCAAGGCTGGCTTGGTCTACTAGGGAGTTACAGTTCAGCCATGGTGGGAGAGAGAGAGAGAGAAGGAGGGACAGACGGACGGATGGACGGACAGACAGACACACACACAGAGACAGAGACTATCTAAAAGTAGAGCCTGGACACTCACAAACAAGCAGCCGTCCAGGTTTGGTGACCATTTGTTAACTATCAGGCGGTTTAACTGGATGACGGAAGCAACCATTTTAAATGTGTCATCAAAGCAGGGGTAGGTGGTAGTGGGGTTTTCTTTGTCTCTTTTAGGCATGTAATTGAAAGAGTTTGGATCAAATGAGGAACATTTGTTTGATGGGGGTGGGTGGGATTTCAGAAGCTTCTTGACTGAGGGCAAAGATTGCTTCCTGATTTTCTTTGGGACGTGGGAGCAAGAGCCCCATCTGAGAGAACAGCGTTTCTGCCACATTGCGTACTCCAGGCTAGCTGGTCCGTGAGCTTCCGGAGCACCTCCTTTCTCTGCCTACCATCTTCCTGTAGAAGTGCTCTTTAAATGGGCACCAGGGATCAAACTGATTTTTGTTTTTATCAGGCTATCACAGGGTGCACTTTACCTGTAGAACTGTCACTGGCCCAGCAACTGTGATTATAGAACCAAATACATGTGTACAGTGAGTCAGAAGGGAAGATGTATGAATAGATAGCTTTTGGATGGACTTAAAAATTAAATTAATTTTACAATGACACTTTCCCTGAAGCTATTCTGTTGTTGTTGTTGTTGTTGTTGTTGTTTTGTGTTCTTTTGAGGCAGTGTTTCTTTGTATAGTCCTGGCCATCCTGGACCAGGCTGGCATTGGACTAAAAAACTCCCTGTCTCTGCCTTTAGAGTGCTGAGATTAGAGGTATGCATCAGCTGAAGAAGTTCCTTACAAGGATAAATGCTTACCCTGTGGTCCCCGACTTTTCAGATTGGGCCCAGGGGAGTCTTGAAGTTTGTGGAGGAAGTTTGATTGTTTGACCTTTGTGTACTGGAGCCTGGAGAGAGGATCTGATATGGTGGAGTCTTTCATGCTAACGGAGCATGCATAGCTCCTTGCCCAGTTATGACTTATTTCTAGAAATGGCCTTCAGGGAGCTCAGTGGGGTCACCTGAGTCCTCACCATCTGCTAATGTCTGTACTGAATGTTCTGTAGGGTACAAAGATAAAAGCCGGTGAGGGTGAAAGCCAGGCAGAAGAGAACTGTGATGGTTAATATAGATTGTCAACATGATAGGATATAGAATCACCCAAGAGATAATCTTCACTGTTTGTGTGAGGGAGTTTCTAGATTGGATTGCGGTGTGAATGCACACCCTTAGCGTAGGTAACACTGTTCCATTGCCTGGGGTCCTGGACTAAATACAAAGTCAAGGAAGCAGTGCCAGCATTCATTGCATGCAGATGCAACGGGACCAGCCGTTCCTGTGCTGGGCCTTTCCCATCACCATGGACTGCCTGAAAACGTCAATCAAAGTGAATTCCTTGTGCCTTTAATTGGCTCTGTGAGGTATCTTGTCACAGCCACAAGGAAAGTCTGGTGTGAAGTTTCACATGGTGGGACAAACACTGGGGTCCGAGAGTCATCCTGGAGGTTGGGGGTGGTATGTAGGGTTTTGAGGAAGAAGGAATATTTCTATCAGAAAAATAAGGTAAAAACCTTCTCTGGAGGAAATGACGTAAGCACAGACCCCATGGTGAAGGCAGGATGTGGTAGGATTGGGGAGAGAGCCTCAGATACCAGACATCCCCCTGGGACTGGTCTGTGGTGTCTGTCTGTGTGGGAAAGGTAGGAATGGGACTGAGTCAGGGACTGGCTGAGAATCTGAGGTCTGAGGGCTCTGGTGTTAAACTCCATCCTGAAGGCAGAGGAGAATGTCAAGCACTGGCTAGAGAGGAAGAAGCTGACACCCTTGAGTCAGTGGTGCCCACAGTGTAGGAGGCACAGCGGGGCACATCTGCTCTGAGTCCCTTACTGTTGTTGGCTGATGATGGAGCTGGATGCTCATCTGTGCTGGATCTTTAGCCAGACTGTCAGCCCCCTCCACCTCTTCAGTATAGATCTTGGCTTTCATTTCTCTTCCTCCTCCCTTCATTATGTGAGTTCAGGTGCACATGTTTGGTTAAGTGTGCATATGTTTACAGGCCAGAGGCTAACTGTTTCTGTCTTAACTCGGGCATTGCATAGCTTGTTTCTTGAGACAGGGTCTTTCATTGGCCAAGTAGGTTAGGCAGGCTGACCAGGGGTTGACCTGCCTCTACCTCCCCAAGCATGTGTCATCACTCCTGGCCTCGAACTCAGGTCTTTTTGCTTGCAATGGAGCGCAAAGACCTTTGTGAGCAGGCTGCAGATTGATTGAGCTGTCTTCTCTGACCCTCGTCCTTGAGTTTTCAGTGCTGATTGTAAAGTCACTAAATGACCGAGACAGGGGTCAGGAGATGGAGATGTGGAGGAATGTAGTGGTCCCCTGCTCCCTCCCCACACTGTTTATCCTGCAAGCATGGGCTTCCTTCCCTGTCCCCTTTCCTTATCACCAGTGTCTTGGACACTACCAGGCTCTCAGTAGGCATTGAGAGAGGCAGCTGGAAAGGACAGGCCTTACCTTCCAGCAGCTGCTGCGCTGAGGAGATGAACAGTGTTCACAGCATGCTGAGCACAGTATTATGGGGTTGCCAGTGAGCAGTCCGGGGATGCTGGTGGGAGGGTAGAGAGCTGGAAGAAGTGGGAGGAGATGCAGCTGATAGCCTGTTTCCAAAAGCGTCATCACAGGGCATGAGGTGTGTGTGTGTGGGGTGAGTGGTAAAGCTGCTTTCGGGTAGCATAGTCTTCTAATAGTGCAGTGTGTGTGTGTGTGTGTGTGTGTGTGTGTGTTTGGCACGAAGGCTTCTGCTTGGATTCCCAGATGATGAGATGGTCTCATCATCTGCTTCAGGTCACTCTTCATGGCTGTCATGATAATTCTGGAAACACAGGCATCGTGAAGCCCAGAACATGTGTCCTATGAGGGGCCCACTGGCATGAGTCACTGGGAGTTAAGGACTGATATCAGACAGTGCATTTCAGTTTTGGCTCAGACCCTTACTGGACGGGAACTAGCAGCTGGATGAAGTGACTAATGCCTGTGGGTAGGCTGGGGATTCCAGCCTCTCGGAGAGCTTCAGCCCTCAAGCCTGGTGGAGGAGCCCCCGTGGCCGGTGGGTTGTCTGGGCTAAATATCAAAGAGCGAGCCACCTCTGGAATCTGTTTCCTGGCTTGGCCATCCTCCAGGATAGGAATGGTACTTATAAGGGAGCACTCCAGATTTGAAAAGGGTCCCCCAGATGCACAGCTCAGAGGTGGGGGGTTGACGGGGTAAGGTCACTGTGTTCCCATGTTACTTGCTGAAACCCTTTGTTCTTTTGGAGTTGGCAAGACTTGTCTTTTCCTGAGCTCTTAACAATAGTTTCCCTGTAAGGCTATTATTGTGAGTCAATTAAGAGTTGTATGTGCATGCACATATGCGTATACACAGACAGAGAGAGACATCCTTATGCATACACAAATGCATATTTACCCTCCCAAGTATACGTGCAAATACATATATAGACATAAACAGACACATACACAAACTTCTTGGAAAGTTGGTCTGTGTTTCAAGTTTTGTGTCTTATTTGTTTTTGATTTTTAAAAGAATTATTTATTTTACATATATGAATGCGCTATCTGCATTCTCCTCTGTGCCAGAGGAGGGCATCAGAGCCCATTATAGATGGTTGTGAGTCACCATGTGGTTGCTGGGAATTGAAACCAGGACCTCTGGGAGCAGACTGCTGAGCTGTCTCTCCAGCTCCCCAGTTTTGCTTATTAAATAGCAGACTTAGGAGAGAAGAGGAGACTTACTAGAAGAAAAGGAACTAGAATAATTCCGTCATTGGGCCTGTGTAATTTTCCTGGGTGTTAGATCCAAGCATACTGTGTCAAACCAGGTCGAAATGTTACTAAGTATTATAAGTGTCAAATTTTGACTAATATAACTACTGAAGTGGAAATGTCCCTCAAGTTCCCTATGCGTAGTCTTAATTCACAATAAAAAAGAACTGGAGAATCAGGCCAGATAGGAGGATTTTAGGTCATGACCTGAATAAGATCCATGACCCATGGCCCCATGTGTGGACTACCATGAGAGTAGGTTAGTTATCTTAAAAGAGTAGTAGATTTTGGGCTCTGGGGATAACTTTGTTGGTAAAATGCTTGAGACATGAGGACTTAGGTTCCCAGCATGTCATGTAAAAAGCCAACATGGTAATATACGCTTGTGTTCCCAAATAGTGCTGGCTAGCTAGTGTAGCCTAATTGGGGAGTCCTGAGTCCTAGTGAAAGACCCTGCCTCAAGACAAACAAAGGAACAGACAGACAAATAGTTCCTAAAGGATGACATGTGAGGCCAACTGCTGGTCTCTATGTGTAGACACACATGTACCCACCCACAGCTATGCATACTATACATACTATAGAAGGTTCTGTTACCAAGGTGACATCAGCCCCCCCCCCCACTTTTGCTCCTTTACTCTTTATGATCCTTCCTCCTCCTAACATGGGATGATACGTCATGAGCACCCTGACTAAATATGGACCTCATGGCCATGAGCTCCACCCCCTCTAGAACCATAAGAAATAATGTGTTTTATTGTTTTTAAAAATAAATCATCTGGGTTTCAAGTCTCTGTTTTAGCAACAGAAAAGGAATGAAGATATTAACTTAAAGTGACAAACTCTGTCTCCAGTGAGATTTTCATAACAGTTTGGATGGCGTGCTCTTACTAATGTGGTCAAGATGCTTCCGGTGAATGTGGGGAGGGCTAAAGATTGAGACATACTGCTCGCATTTCTCTGCCTTTTAGCCATTTCTGACCGATGGATGACTTGCTTTGATTCAGCCAATGAGTAACATTTTCATAGGGAAGGCAAAGAAAAGATGGGGTACTGGAGCAGGAGGATGACGGAACCTGGGTTCAGCATCTCCATCAGAGGAAGCAGGGTCCTCTCAGATCTGCAGAAGGTCTGGTCCTTCCCTTGCCCCTCAGATGCTAGGGACAACATAAGGACACGATGTGCCTCAGGAAACAGGCTTGCAGAATGTGTCAGAGAAGACTCGGATATACAGATACCTAGGGCTGGCCCGGCATGGCATGAGTGCAGAATGCAGGACTGTGCCAGGGTGTAGACTTTTCCAAAGTAAAGATATATTTATAGATGATGTCTCTAGAGCCTTCTGCTTTGTCAGTCAGACCCCACCCTTGACTAGCTCTGGGTCTTGCTTCATATTTTTCTGGCATCTCAAAGTAGGGCTGATAATAATTCTGAAACAGCCCTGGGAGATCCTATCACAGGCACGAATCTGTTTTGTTTGTTTGTTTTTAATGTTTATTATGATTTATATGTCTAGGCCCAAATACTGTACCAAGAACCTGTAGTCACATTTAGTTGGAGACTGAGGAGGATCCCCAGAGCTTCAGAGCTAAAGGCTAGTACAGCTGGGAGAGATTAGCTGTCCTGGAACTCACTTTGTAGACCAGGCTGGCCTTGAACTCAGAAATCCGCCTGCCTCTGCCTCCCGAGTGCTGGGATTAAAGGCGTGCGCCACCATGCCCGGCTTATTATTATTAGTATTAATCTTAGAAATTTCAATACTGAGCCTGAGCCTAGCTTTGTAAGAAGGTCCATCCTGCAGCTGTTAGACGAGGCCTCCAACAGTCCTCAGTAAGTCTGGCTATGGGGAGAACCAAGCCGTGCACTGCACCTGCTGCAAGAAGCCAGTATTCTCTGATCATGTGATCATGTCCCAGAACAGGTCTCCTCCATTCACAACTCCACTTGCAGAGAACTTGGGGTAGCTGAGAGACTTATAGAAGAGTATTCCTGTAATATGGTACTGGAGGGGGTCCTTACACTGAGGAGCAGAAAATTGGGGGTCAGGGTTCCTTGACACTAGATGTACAATCTGACTGTGTTTTCCTTTCAAGGGTAAAGGTCCATTGTACCTGCAGAGGAATTTGGGGTGCTCCCTATTCCTGATCTCTTTTCTCCCTTAAGGATAAGGAAAGTCATGGACATTGTGGGAGAGTTTTATGTGTTTGTTTAGATGGAGCTAGGGACTGCTGACCAATTCTAGTCATGTATTTGGTTTGTCTTCATTAGCTTTGTGGGTCAACTAACTATTGGATGGCAGGTGATCAGTTAGCTATGTGCCTATGTCCCAGTGTGGAGGCCTTGACCATGCTGTGGGTGGCCTAAGAAGCCTTTGCATTTTTCTATGAGAACTCCATCTCCCTCTTATGATCCAGAGTAAGTAGAATGTGAACACAGAAGGGGAAAAAATATTGGAACAATTGCTGTCGTTTCCAAACAGATGACCTCACTGTCTGAATTCTGCTTTATGAAAAAAAAAAAAAAAAAACAAAACAAAAAACCAGACCCCCCCCCCCCACAAAAACCAAAAATCTTAACTTTGCCTTATTTTTAAAAAAATGGATCTTTGGGGAAACAGATCCAAATTCCCATTTAGTGTGTGTTGGCTGGGTAAGGGGGGTGGCTGGAATTGGCTCTACAAACAAAATATAGCCAGCATCACAGTGTTACACCAGCTTACCAACGATCAAAGAGACGCTGCAACTCAGATTGGTAATGACTGGCCTCTGCTTCCTCAAAGTAAGCAAATGCCTTAAACTTTGTGGATGCCAGCTTCATGTGACAGTTATTTGGCCCTCTTTCCCAGGGTAAGAGAGTTGACGAATTTTGTATCCGCAGAGTGCATTGGGCTTCCCCTGTCTGTGCTCCCTGTCTCACAGGTGAGCTATCATGGCATCCACAGGTTAGGCATAAGCTGCAAGGTGCGCCGATTCCTCACAACCAGCTGCAGCTAAAACCCAGGGGGAGAGGCAACCATTTAGAGGATTATGTTTCAACATATAATTAGGTGAAGATTTAATTTAAGAACCCAGACCATAATCAGAAGCCTCATTTCCTACAGAATGAGCACTTTGATTGTCTATTTCATTTCATCAAAATGAAACGGGAAAGGAGTCAGTCTGCTATCCTTTAAGATGCTCTAATTTCAATGGTCCCTAAGCATTTCCTGGGATGGCTTCTGGTTCCTTGATTCTATTATCAGTTAACTTTTGGTCTCTGTGACCACAGTTGCTGACAGAAACAACTTGGGGAAGGGAAGCTTTCTTTTGGCTCACGGTTTCAGCGGCTTTTGTTCTGTCATGGTGGGGCACATGGTGGAATTCATGCTGGCAGAAGGATGTGGCAGTCTACTTATTTCCTAGTGGGTCAGAGTTTGGGGCCAGTTCTACCCTTCAAAACACACACATTGGCTTAATTTAGCTACTCTCAACTTCCTTCAGGTTCCACAGCTTCCCACAGTAGCACGAGTGAGTGGGTGGGGACCACGAGTGAAATGTTAGTCTGTGGAGAACATCTTAGATTTAGGTTCTCCCAGGTCTGCTAACCTCAAGAGCAGAGATGAAATGTTTTCTTTTGTACTGTGTTCTTTACGTCTCAAAGATTCAGATTTGGTCTTTATCTCTTTAGCTTTCTTTAGCCTTTCTTCTTGCTGAAGGCTTTGGATAGTCTTCCTCCATGGTGTACAAAAAAGTTCTGTTTCTAATAGAACTCTGGTTTCATTTGTTTATTTGTTTGTTGTTTTTTTGTTTTGTTTTGTTTTTGAAGAAAACCAGGAGCCTCAGTTGGGTTGATACAGGCCTTTTTGGATGAGGATGGGGGACATGAAGTAGAAAAATGGTTAAGATTTTGGAACTGCAGACTACTTCGTCTCCTCCCCTGTCTAGAGCTAGACAGAACAAGAGAAATATGTGTTTAGACATGGAGTTTTATTAGGAAGGCAACTGCCAGTTGTTTGTTCTGGTTCCAACATGCAGCTGATTTGGAGCAAGGTCTGTCAGCATTCTGAGCCTTAGCCTCATCTCTGAAGAGAGCACCTTCAGCTTCTGGCTTCCAAGGGCTCCTGTACCCCTCAGTCTACAGTGGGGAGATGGAGTCTCTCTGTCTGAAGGAGGTGGGGTAGTTACAGGCTGTGAGGCTGCCCTGGGTCCTGGGACTGGGAACTTCACTCCTTCCTCTTCATAATCTGAAACCCAATCAGGAGTGTTTACTGTTGTGAGGGTATTGCTCCCTGCTGTGGTAGTTCTTCTTCATTACCAATTTGATAGGATTTGGCATCACCATGGAAACGAGCCTCTGGGCATGGCTGTGAGAGAGTTTCTAGATTGGGTTAACTCAGGTGGAGAGACCAGTAAATGTGGGTGACACCATTGTATGGGCTGGAGTCCTACACTGAAGAGAAAAGTGAGCTGAGCACCAGCGTTCCTCGCTCTCCGCTTTCCGATTGGGTGATATGGCTTCCTGCTTCCTGCTCCCTGCTCCTGCTGCCTGTACCCTGATGGACTGTACTCTTGAAAAATGAGTCAGGTAGTCTTGGTCAAGAGTTTTATCACAGCAGTGAGTAATTGAAACTTTGTTCTCAACAGGGTTTCTCTGTGTAGCCCTGGTGGTCTTGGAACTGGCTCTGTAGACCAGGCTGGCCTCACACTTAGATCTGCCTGCCTCTGCCTCTCAAGCGCTGCCATTAAAGGTGTGCGCCACCATGCCTGCCTAACTAATACATCACTTAATGAGGTCTCTGAACTGACAGTTGTGTTTCTTTTGCCAGTGCGCTGCTGTAGGGTAACATCTGGACTGGAATTGAGGCTCCTCTGGTGCTTGGATGTCCCTAAGTTCCTGGATCAGCTTGTTGAAGACTGTAAGTAATGTCTACGTTGCTGTTTGATGATGATGAGGCTGAAGAGATTGTAGGTTAAAGAGTCCAGCCAGACCTGGTTGGTGCACCAATTCCCTCCAGGCACAGTTAACCTTCAGCCATTGGCTACGTGTGCCCTATGATAACTATGAAATTGGCCCAGTACAAATCATGAAATTACTTAAAACATTATGACTTTTTTGGTGATATCCATCTCTACCTATTCATCTACCCACCTGCCTTTCTACCTATCTCTCTAGCTATCTCTATGTATATGGATATGAATATCTATATCCATATATTTGCTGATAACTCAATCATGGTGGTACTCCAGCCTGAACTTTGTAGATAACATTGTATTTGCAATGTCCAAAGTTTGGATGAGTCTCTGAAAACCAGGTTCTCTCATGCCCAGCAC
>CACVCL010031880.1:0-24082 GCA_902729485.2 Mus minutoides | reverse complement strand
TTTTGAGACAGGGTTTCTCTGCGTAGCTCTGGCTGTCCTGGAACTCACTTTGTAGACCAGGCTGGCCTCGAACTCAGAAATCCGCCTGCCTCTACCTCCCGAGTGCTGGGATTAAAGGCGTGCGCCACCACGCCCGGCTTGGAACTCAATTTGTAGACCAGGCTGGCCTCGAACTCAGAAATCTGCCTGCCTCTGCCTCCCGATTCTTCTTTTTGGTGTATCCTTTTATAGTCCAAACTACCCTATAGCTAACCATCTTCTTAATTCTAACCCTCTTCTCTAGTGTTACGATTACAGGTCTGAGCTACCGACACAGCAAAGGGACATTTATTTTATCAGTCATTTGAGAGAAATAGGTGTTACAGTTATATTGCATGTGTTTCAGTACAGGACCTGAAAATTGGATGCTGTGTGCCCCAAGCTGCTGCACTTGACAGTACAATTGGAAGACCAGGCACCAAATCATCTCTCTCTCTCTCTCTCTCTCTCTCTCTCTCTCTGTCTTTCTCTTCCTCCCTCTTTCTTTCTTTCTTTCTTTCGTCCTTCCTTCCTTCCTTCCTTCCTTCCTTCCTTCCTTCCTTTCTTTCTTTCTTTCTTTCTTTCTTTCTTTCTTTCTTTCTTTCTTTCTTGTTTTTTCCAGACAAGGTTTCTCTGTATAGCCCTGGCTGTCCTGGAACTCACTCTGTAGACCAGGCTGACCTCAAACTCAGAAATCCACTTACCTCCGCCTCCCGAGTGCTGGGATTAAAGGCGTGTGCCACCACTTACAGGCAAAGATTTATTTATTTTATTTATATGAATACACTGTAGCTGTCTTCAAATACACCAGAAGAGGGCATCAGATCTCATTACAGATGGTTGTAGGCTACCATGTGGTCCCTGAGAATTGAACTCAGGAGCTCTTCACTGCTGAGCCTTCTCTCCAGCTCAAATCATTTTTCTCATCAGATTGTTCCCCATCCACTCCCTGCCAGTATTATTTTTTATTATTATTGTTTTTTGTCAGCATTATGCAATTATAATTATTATATAGTTAGAAATCACAAATAGGGGGCTGGTGAGATGGCTCAGCGGGTAAGAGCACCCGACTGCTCTTCCAAAGGTGATAAGTTCAAATCCCAGCAACCACATGGTGGCTCACAACCATCTGTAACAAGATCTGGCTCCCTCTTCTGGAGTGTCTGAAGACAGCTACAGTGTACTTACATATAGTCAATAAAATAAATCTTAAAAAAAAAAAAAAAAGAAATCACAAATATACAATTTTATTTATTTATTTTTAGTGTATTTGTTTATTTTCTGACAGCATCTCCCTGTATCCCTTGCTGTCTCAGGACTCTAGACCAGGCTGGTCTGGAACTCACAGAGCTCCACCTGCTCCTGACTCCTGGAGTGCTGGGATTTCTTTAGTTTTTTTTGTTTTTGTGTGTGTGAAGGGTCTTGTCTAGCTGATGCAGAACTCCCTACTTCACCCACTCTAGCTTTTAACTCCTAACGGGCCTCCTGCCTCAGCCTCCTGAGTGCTGGGGTCTCAGGCACAGGCCACCACACCTCGGCATACCTAGCTGCGTAACAAGCCTCAAAGCCCCAGTGCTCCTAGACATTTCCTTTACAGTCCCACCATCTTTGTTCTGGTGGACAGTCTATCCCCACTGGAACCCTAGGGCTTCACTGCTGCAAATGCTCTTCCACTTACCCGCAGTTGATTTAATTGGCCTATTGGCTTAAAGTCCAGCATCCTGTATTTTAAGTTTGGCTTGAAGGTTTCATGTTACATAGTGAATGGTAACCTAACTTGATATGTAAACAGATTGTAGCCTACTCTTGCAGCAAAGAGCCAAGTCTCTACCAATCAGAAGGAACTATATAAGTAGTGCTGGATGTCAGCACCAATCTGGCTGTCTCTACTTCCGCTTACTTCTTCTAGTGTCTCTTCCTCTTCTCTGGATGTTAACAGGTAGGGTCTTTGTGAGCTATTTTTTGGCCCAGATTGGCGTTGGAGTAGGACTGCACATAAACTCCCTTTGGATTCTCAGAACTGGGTATGGGTGTGGCTGGGCAATAAAGCCCATGCTAGCAAGTGGAGGCCCGGGATTTCGACCACAGCATGGTGGGGAGATATACACAACTCCAATTGTCTTTTTAAATTAGTTTAATGTGGTTGAATGTCTGTGCACCACTAGTGGGCCTGATTCCCTCAGAGGCCAGATGAGAATGTCAGAAATCCCCTGGAACTGAAGTTACAAACCATTGTGAGTAGCCATGTACCCTGGTTCTCTGCAAGAACAGCCCATGCTCTTAATCACTGAGCCATCTCTCCAACCCCCGTAGTTTTCATCTTTTGATAGGAATATACCATTGTATGGGTATACTACAGTTGTTCTTTTGGCAGTTAACATTATCATAAATTCCCTCAAGGGGTAGGGATTTCCTCAAGACACTAGTGTTTTGCAAAATATGGTTTTGCCTGAAAGGAAAGTCGAATTTCTATTGGGAACTCAGATTTGGTTCCCTGTACTCACTGCTTACAACTGAGATCCAATCCCCTCTTCTGGTCTCTGTGGGCACCAGACATATACATGGGGCACAGAGAGACATTCAGGCAAAACCCATATTATAAAACCTATTGCCTGTGTCTGCTGTGGACGTTCCTGTCTGTTGGTTTTCCTGGGAAAAAGCTGAGCAAGATGGGAGTGGAGCAGGCTCACAGGTGAAGGTGTCCACAAGCTTTGATAGCTGTGATCCTGGAGACTGGGCATGAGGGGAAGATAGCCAAAGGTGAAAAGCTCATGAGAAGGGATGAATCGTCAGCTAAAGGAGGCTTCTGGCTTTTCATTCACTGAGGTCTAACTGCTGTGGGTACAATCGTGAACAGACAAAATTCTCTGCCTTACCATTTCTGCGAGAGGATTGAGAGCATCAAAGATAAGTAGATGATGATAAGAAAAACCAAGTTAAAGCCAGGCGTGGTGGTGCACGCCTTTAATCCCAGCACTTGGGAGGCAGAGGCAGGCGGATTTCTGAGTTCGAGGCCAGCCTGGTCTACAAAGTGAGTTCCAGGACAGCCAGGGCTATACAGAGAAACCCTGTCTCGAAAAAACAAAAAAAATAAAACAAACAAAAAAAAAACACCCAAGTTAGTTAGTGGGTGCTTGCCTTCTGATAAGACAATGTGGAAGAGGTCATTGGTATAGATGCCAGATCGGAGGGTCTCACTTGCAACAGTTGCCCCAAATCCAAAAGTCCTGGCACAGCCATGAACACTCAGGTGGGCTGAAGAAATGCCCGTCAAATGCAAGTCACACCAGGCCTCTCCAGAGTCCCCATTTATCTTTCGATCCAATAGGAGGTAAAGGTACTGATAAGCATTGTAAGAGGGCAAGCTGGTGTTAGATGTGAGCTGAGGTAAAGTGTTGGAGTTGGAGCGAGAGTATCCATTCTCCTAACTTAGCCTGTGCCTTTTTTTCCTTTTTTTACCCAGGATTCTCTAAGCAAGCTGGGAAGGTAGGAGACGAGAGAGTGGCTACAATGACTTCAACAGTCCTGGTGGACATCCGAGATGAAGTAACTTGCCCTATCTGCTTGGAGCTCCTGACAGAACCCCTGAGCATTGATTGTGGCCATAGCTTCTGCGAGGCCTGCATCATAGGAAACAGTAATAATTCAGTGCTCGGCCAAGGGAGGAGCAGCTGTCCTGTGTGCCGGACCGCCTATCAGCCTGGGAACCTCCGTCCTAATCGGCACCTGGCCGCCATTGTGAGGAGGCTCAGAGAGGTGGCATTGTGCCCTAGAAAACAACTCGAGGTCATTTTTTGTGCACTTCATGAAGAGAAACTCCAGCTCTTTTGCAAGGAGGATGGGAAGTTAATTTGCTGGCTTTGTGAGCGATCTCAGGAGCACCGTGGTCATCACACATTCCTCATGGAGGAGGTGGCCCAGGAGTACCAGGTAGGTCCTGCGCTTAACCTGACTTTATGTCCTCATCTGATTGCTTTATAGTTTGGGTTTGCTGTCTTCTGGAAGAGCTGCAGGAAAGAATTTCATTGTGTAGCCCAGGCTGGCCTCAAACTCAAGAGATCTGCCTGCCTCTGCTTCCCAAGTGCTAGGATTAAAGGTGTGCATCACCACTGCCCAGTTTTGCTTTCTTCTTTTTTATATAAGATTTTCTTCTTTTTAAAATAAGATCCCATATACTCCTATTGGACTCAAACTGACTGTATAGCTAATGACCTTGAACTTCTGATCCTACTGCCTTCCAGAATTCTGTGTCCAGTATTAGCCGGGCGTGGTGGCGCACGCCTTTAATCCCAGCACTCGGGAGGCAGAGACCAGGCTGAGTTCGAGGTCAGCCTGGTCTACAGAGTGAGTTCTAGGACAGCCAAGGCTATACAGAGAAACCCTGTCTCGGAAAAAAAAAAAAAAACAAAAAACCAAGTGTCCAGTATTACTTGCATGCTAGACAAATACTCTACCAACTGAAACTATATGTGAAGCCCAGATTTCTTTGTTGAATTCACGATTACCTGGAAGTTGGGAGCCTAGAAAGTAGCTCCTTAGTACTAATCTTTTCCTGCTGCCACCTTGCTTATTTGCTGTACAAGACTGACCACTCCTCTGTTTGCACTCCCTGTATACAGAGAAGGTACTTCGAAACCAAGGCAGGATTCCCCTGGGGCCAGCATAATCTCAGCCTACTTGGTTCCATGTCTAGGTACTAAGACAGTCTGAGGCTGGCCCCTCTTTAACCTGGTCCGTTCATTCCAGGAGATGTTCCAGGAGTCTCTGAGGAAACTGAGGAAGGAGCAGCAGGAAGCCGAGAAGCTGAAAGTTCTTATCCAGGAGAAGAGGGAATCCTGGAAGGCAAGTGGGAGGCTCCTGAAAGCCATCTGGGACCACAGAGGGGACCATGGGACTGAGGACCAGGGTGCCCCAGTGTCTCCTCCTTCTTGGTAGACTTGCTTCCCTAGATCTGGCCCTTTTCTGCCAGGGGAATTGGGGTGGAAGTTAGGTAACAAACATGTCAATGAAATCTTCTTTTGTTGGTTTTTTGTTTATTTGTTTTGGTTGGTTGGGGTTTGGTTTGTTTTTTTGTTGTTGAGGGCTTTTTATGTTTTTTGTTTTTCTGCTTTTTTTTTTTTAAATTACATTTTATTATTTTATGTTATGGTTGTTTTACCTACATGCATTATTATGAACCATAAGTATGCCTGGTGCATAAGGAGGCCAGAAGTTCCCTCTTCTGGATTTATAGACAATATGAACCACCCTTGGTTGCTGGGAATCAAACTTGGGTCCTCTGGAAGATCAACAAATGCTCTTAACATCTAAGCCATCTCTCCAGGCCTTCCCAGATTTTTAAGGCAATTGTAAGAGAAAGGATAGCTTCCCAGACTTAGTGGTATACACCTTTAATTCTGGCACTTCAAGGCTATCCTTACCTGCGAAGTGAGTTCCAAGCTAGCCAGAGTTACACAGAGAAACCCTGTCTCAAAAAAAAAAAAAAAAAAAAAAAAGGAAAAGGAAGGAAGAATGCCAATCAGTCCAATGTAACCCATAATTTATAATTCTGAATCTTACTCTATT
The DNA here is from genome assembly GCA_902729485.2 of Mus minutoides. Taxonomy (NCBI): domain Eukaryota; kingdom Metazoa; phylum Chordata; class Mammalia; order Rodentia; family Muridae; genus Mus; species Mus minutoides. Next base: position 18,499 of record CACVCL010031880.1, on the reverse strand, counting down.
TCCAACTTGACCTCCTGGAAATGATAATTGTGAGCCAGCTCTTCCTCTCAGGGCTCAAAATTAGAAGCAGACTCTGATCTAGTTGCCTAAGAGGGTAGATGAGCTTCCTGGAGTCTAAGTTCACCCAAGACTAACTTTAGATAGACAGCCTAAGGCTTGGGGCCTGAGAACAGGTCCTACAGGCTTGTGTCCCTCCACTCTCAGACCACCAGGCTCAGGGAAGCAGTATGCAGCTATTTCCTGCTCCACCCCCACCCCCACCCCCACCCTCGGGGAGAACCTTTGGTCCAGCAACTAACAGCCTGTTTTTCTCTGGTGCTGAAGAGTCAGGTGGAGCCTGAGAAACGCCGGATCCAGGCAGAGTTTAAGCAGCTCCGAAGCATCCTGGACAGGGAGGAGCAGCGGGAACTGAGGAAACTGGAAGTGGAAGAGCGCAAGGGGCTGAGCATCATAGAAAGGGCTGAGGGTGACCTGATCCACCAGAGCCAGTCACTGAAAGACCTCATCTCAGACCTGGAGCACCGGTGCCAGGGCTCCACAGTGGAACTGCTGCAGGTATTGAGTTGTGAGGAGGCCACAGGACAAAGTCTAAAACAGTTCAGGTGCAAATGTCAGTGTTATTCCTTCCTAAACAAGAGTAGCCCAGAAGTTTATCTGGAATTGTGGAGATCTGTTGTATTCAGCATTGTTCTCCGGGAGCCTTTTTGTTCTGATACAGATAAACCTTAGCTGTGAGGGACAATTCTGACCCCTTCCCACTAGAAGTCAACGGTATTACCTCAGATAAGGCATTCCAAATCCCTTTAACATTGCCCTATGTCCCCAGCGCTAACCCTAGCTGAAAACTTACATTCACCAAGCCTCTCATGTCTCTGTTGCTGTGATGGGAATTTTCATTTTCATCACGGGAAAACCAAAGTTTTCAAAACCAAGTTCGAGTCGGCACTTACCAGCCTCTCTCCACTGTTCCTCTCTTCAGTACAATTCAGTAGCAACAGATACTGTCTGCTTTTGTGCATGGACACCATCTATGGGATGACGCTTGGGAGAACCGTGTTTAGAACCTGTGACTGCCTCAAAGCCAGGTGGTGGCATAGGCCTTAAATCCCAGCACACTAGAGGCAGAGAGGCAGGTGAATCTCTTGAATTTGAGGCCAGCCTGGTCTATGGAGCAAGTTCTAGGATAGCCTGGGCTACACAGAGGAAACCCTGTCTCAAAAAGCCGAAAAATAAAATAAAACCTGTAACTGTCTCAAGGGTAGAAGTTACTCTATCATAAATGTAGGGCCAGGTGCTGCATGCTGAATTACAGGTTACACACACACACACACACACACACACACACACACACACACACACACCCTGTGATAAGCTCAGTGGTGGAGCATTTGACTACATAAAACCTTGCTTTCAATCCCAAACATTGCCAAAAAGAAAAGAAAAAAAAAACAAACAAAACCCATAGTTATAAAAAATAAAGAAACTTACCCAAATTTGTACATGGCTCGTTAGGAACTTTGCTCCGAGGTGGAGTTGTTTGAGGGCTTTGTGTTTAGTTCTTTTGAGATGAATTCTTGTTGTATAACGTAGGTCAGCCTCAAACTTACAGTCTTCTTGCCTCAACTTCTCAAGTGCTAGGATCACAGGCATTCAGCATGCAGGCAGTATCTGGCTTGCTCCAAGTTCTCGTCTCTACTTTGTAGTCCTTGGGTTTTTTATTCCTAGCCACTACATGGGATGGTAAAGGTGGAGGAAGACACGATCCTTAATCTGTCCTTTTTCCTTCCTAGGATGTGGGTGATGTCACAAAAAGGTATGTGAAAATATTAGCTAATGCCCTTGGGCTTTCCGAAAGTTCTTGGCCTCTGTAGAATAATCCCATGGGAAGGGGAAAGTCACAGGCAAGAGAGGTTTGAGACTGGAATATTGAGTTGTATGTGAATTTAGGGATCTCAAAAATAAGGGAGCAGGCTGGCATCCATAGTAAAAGAATTGGTATGGTAAGAGAACGCTAACAGGAGACGTGATTCTTTTTCACCAACTTCCCTACATGCCTTTGACCCTGGTTTTCCTGTTCTTGGCTGTGAGTCTTAGAGGGAAATCACCATCCATATATTGGCTTGAGAGCCGACTTTCCACATGCTGGTTGTAACTTTTCCTTCCCTGGCTCTCCTATTCTGGTCTTAATGCCCCAATGGGCTCAGATTTCCTTATATGTCACTGACAGTAAAAACACACACCAGAGTCACCAGGAGAATGGCTTTGGCCCTGGGATAGAACAAGGTCTCTTTAATAATCAAATCTCCAAAGTCAACTACGGAGTTGACATCTGAAGTAGCCCACAGACCCTTCGGGCCTCTTAGATAGTGGACCTGGGTTTCTGGTGGTGAAATTTAATCCCACACCCTTGAATTGAAGCAAGCAAGCCCTTCTGTAGGCATTTTAATGTGACAGCAGGGTTCCTGATCCGTGTGGGCCTCTCCAGCGCCTCCTGGTGGACATTCTAATGTAGCACTGAAATTTTTAAACATTTTCTCTTCCACACTGCAACAAAGCACTCCACAGCCATTGTTCTTCTCAGTGGCCTCCTGTTCTTAGGACACAGAAAAAGGAAAGCCATTGTATATTATAGAAGTTACAATAGAAAAAACTTAAACAAAGCTGTAAAAAGTTAGCATTTACTGAAATGTATGGAGATAGTGAGCAGCTAGTTTCTAATCCAGGTCTTCTGGTCCAGGGCAGGGCTCTTTGCAGATGCTGCCTTTCCTCAAGAAAGAATGTTGAAGTTCATCAATGGGTCTGAGCATTGGGGAGACAGTAGTCAGCACCCTGAGTTCTCATAAGGTCTGTCCTCACTAGGAGTAAGTTCTGGACCCTGAGGAAGCCGCAAGATCTCCCCACCAAGCTGAAAAGTTTGTTTCGAGCACCAGATCTGAAGAAGATGCTAAAAGTCTTTAGAGGTAAATATGGGGGGGGGAAGTGGATGTGAAATCATTGTAGAGGGTGTAGTCGTGTAGAGAACAGTAGTTATGAATGAACGCAGAGGGACCAGTGCGCTGTGCTGAGGATGATAATGTAGTCCCTGTATCAGGGATGGTGTTCTCCTATATGTTTTCCTTTTCTTGCAGAGCTGACAGACGTCCAAAGCTATTGGGGTGAGTAGAATCTATGGCTTCTGTGAAGTGATAACCGTGAGCCCCTTTCACATGCTTCCCCTCAGCAAACATGCATGTTCTCTCAGGTCTTAGGTGTCCACATCTCTCCTCTCCCTGCTACCTAATGCTTTTGGTCCTCCACAGCCGTTTCCTTTGTCCCCTCCTCCCAGAATCATGGGACCCATGTGCCCATTCTTATCTGTTACTGTTGTACCTTCTCCTACAGTGGACGTGACTCTGAATCCACAGACGGCTAATTTAAATCTTGTCCTGTCGAAAAACCGGAGACAGGTGAGGTTTGTGGGTGCCCAGCTGTCCGAGCCATCCAGTCTGGAAGAATATTATGACTGTAGTGTCCTGGGCTCTCAGCACTTCTCCTCAGGAAAATACTACTGGGAAGTGGATGTGAGCAAGAAGACAGCATGGATCTTGGGTGTATGCAGTACCCCGGTGGACCCCATGTTCTCTTTCAGCCAGTACTCCATCAAGCAGGGCGCCTACTCTAGGTATCAGCCGCAGACTGGATACTGGGTGATTGGGTTGCAGCATAAGCATGAGTACAGAGCCTATGAGGACTCCTCTCCGTCCCTGCTCCTCTCCATGACCGTGCCACCTCGACGCATAGGGATTTTCTTAGACTGTGAGGCTGGCACGGTCTCCTTTTATAATGTCACAAACCATGGCTTGCCCATCTATACCTTCACAAAGTATTACTTTCCTTCTGCCCTTTGTCCGTATTTTAATCCCTGCAGCTGTATAGTCCCGATGACCCTGCGGCGCCCAGCTTCCTGAGATCTGCTGCCCCTGCCCACAGCTAAGCAGATTCCTTGAAACACATGAATCTCCATTCTCTGTTCTCCTAGTAGGATACCTCCCATTGCTAAGAGTGAGCACCCTTAACCCATCTCATGGAAAAGTATTTAGTGTTTGGGGGTTTTTTGTAGTTTGCTTTTGGGTTGTTCATTTTTGTTTGCTTTTTGGTCTTTTTTTCGAGATAGGTTTTCTGGAACTCTCTTTGTAGGTCAAACTGGCCTTAAACTCAGAGAGATCTCTGCTTGCCTCTCCCGAGTGCTGGGATTAAAGGCATGTGACACCATGCCCAGTTGTGTTGCGTTTTTGTTTTTTTTTTTTGTTTGAACAGGCTGGCCTTGAACTCTGTGATTGAGAAAGTAACTGAGAACTGACCCAGAGTCCCAATTACAAATGGACATCGCCATCCTGGCTGGGATCTTGTTTTAGTGTTGTTGAGGGTCTCCATAAATTGCCCAAACTGGCCACAGACGCAGTCCTTTGCCCTCACTCCCAAATACTAATTATAGATCTGCCTCACAGCACCTGGCTAAGCACATTTGATGACTTTTTTTTTTCTTTACTGATGTCTGTGGTCAAATGTAAAGGACCTCTATAAATTAGCTAGGAATTTTTTTTACTAAATATTGAATTCAGTAATTTTTCCCTGTAGTTTCTGAGATACTTGTGTATCCTTTGTATTCTGCTCCTGGCTCAGCCTCACCGACTTAGTTGGTCTCCGTTGTTAAGTTCACCGCTGATTCCTGAAGCAAGGATGCTGTGTGTTACATTCGGTACTTTATTTTTGCTAACTCTACGTTTGGTGTGTGTCTATCTTTATAAACAAAACTACCTTTAACTTTGCATTCTTTGTTATCTGTCCAGGCATACAAAAAAAAGAAATTATGGTAAAGGGTTTATATGTATATTTAGGATTACAATAAATCCTAAGTGTATATGTATATTTAGGATTACAGTGAAAATAATAATAAAAATCAACTGACCGCTATTCTTTCGATGGTTTCAAGAAGGATTGTAGCTTTGGTTTTAACAATAAATGCTACCACAACCTTCAGCCTTCATCATAAAATTTTAAGAGTGGTAATAAAAAATGGAAAATGTGCTCGAAAGGGAGATAAAGTAAGATAAGGAGTTACTTCAATCAACAAGTATCAGTTATTATCTAGGAGGAGCAATAAATTCTGTTAACTACTTTGATTTATTCTGGTCTCCCCCAGCCCCTCTTATTCTGTAGAGCTAGGTACTGAACTCCAGGCTTTTTACTTCAAGCGAGACATTTTAGCACCAAGCTTAACAACCCCATTTTTTGCGTTTTGTATTTTGTTACTATTGGGGTTTATTTGTTTGTCTTGTTTTGCTGACAGGGCCTTACCAAGTTAAGTTGCCCAGGCCGGCCTTAAGCTTGCTATCAAGTCCAGGCTGACTTTAAGCTTTGCTGACATCCCAAGTAACTAGGTGTATAGGGTAATACTGACTCTTCATCTCAGCCTGGACCTTCTCTTTGTGCTCAAATTCAAGTTGCAATTGAGTGAGTTGCTCTAGCTTTGCTGGAGAGGTGCGACAAGCTTTCATATTCAACTGTGAAAAAAGTTATAGATGTGAAGATGGAAATGAATGTCAGGGGGAGGCGGGGCTGGACTTCTGACACTGCAGATAAGGACTACTAGTGGCTTTTTGTACTCTCCAATGTACTGTAACTGAAAAACTGAATTTCCATAAAAACAATGTAAAATAGTCTATTATCTTACAATGATGGTATTTTGGATATATTTTAAATAAAACTTGTTATTTCAGTTGTTTCATTTCTAGATGGAGTCTTACTCTGTAGCCCAGGCTAGCCATCAAATTGTAGTGGTGGCTTCCTGCCTTAGCTTCCAGCTGCTGGGGTTACAGGTAGAAGCCACCACAACCAGTTTTCATTATACTTTTTTTTTTTTTAAAGAATTATTTTACTTATTATACGTAAGTACACTGTTGCTGTCTTCAGACATGTCTCAGCTCATGTCTCTAGCTGCATATATGGAAGAAGATGGCCGAGTTGGCCATCATTGGGAGGAGAGGCCCCTTGGTCATACAGACTCTATATGCCCCAGTACAGGGGAATGCCAGGGCCATTACGTGGGAGGGGGTGGGTAGGGGAGCAGGGCGGGGACGCGGTAGGATAAGGGAAAATTTCTGGATAACATGTGAAATGTAAATGAAGAAAATATCTAATAAAGAGAAAAAAAATTAAAAAAAAAGAATTATTTTACTTATTATACGTAAGTACACTGTTGCTGTCTTCAGACACTCCAGAAGAGGGCGCCAGATCTCGTTACGGATGGTTGTGAGCCACCATGTGGATGCTGGGATTTGAACTTATCACCTTCGGAAGAGCAGTCGGGTGCTCTTACCCGCTGAGCCATCTCACCAGCCCCCATTATACTTTTTAAATGTCGGTACTACGAAATTTTCAGTTATACATTGATTGGCTCCTGCTACACTTCTACTGTCAAGATTAAGTAAGTTTCTATTCTTGAGGGAACCCTAGAATAATACAGTCTTGGACCATAGTACCAAGAGAGACTTGAAGGTACATCTGTCTATAAAAAGACCTATCTGCACACTCACCCCCCAAGCCCTGAGGGTATTTGTTTGTTTGTTTTGTTTTTTTGTGGGGGTGAGGCAGGTTGCTTTAAACTTTTTTTTAATTTTTATTTATTATTATTATTATTAGGTTTTTTCCGAGACAGGGTTTCTCTGTACAGCCCTGGCTGTTCTGGAACTCACTTTGTAGACAAGGCTGGCCTGGAACTCAGAAATCCGCCTGCCTGTCCTCCGGAGTGCTGGGATTAAAGGCGTGTGCCACCACGCCCAACTCATAGACCTTGTCTCAAAAAACTATAAATGAAATAAAGACAGGAAAGAATGAGTGACAAAAATCTTTAATTCAAGATCAAGAATATCTCTAATTTTTAAAAATATATTTAAAAAATTTTAATTTCACTTTAACTCCAGGATTCTCATTGAGATAACTTTCATAAATGGTGCAAGGTGTGGCCTAAAATCACTTTCTTTGTCTATATAGATATTTTTTTTTCCAGAACTGCTTGCTGTTGAAAACCTAATTGTGAGGGCTGGAGAGCATTAGGAGCACTGTAATAGGATCCGATGCCCTCTTCTGGTGTGTCAGTGACAGTGTACTCATATACAGTAAATAAATAAATCTTTAAAAAGAAAACCTATTTGTCCACAGACTTGGTTATGTATGAGAGTCTGTTTTAGGTCATAGCCTGCTCATTCATCTTATCTCCAGTAGGCTCTATTTGCTCCCCACTAACCCACCCTCCCTGATCATGCAGTAACAGGAATGGAAACTTCCTGTAATGTGCTCAACAGTGGTGCTGCCTAGCTTAACTGACAAACAGAACTTGTACCTGTCAGTATCTAATTCTCTTCTTTCTTTTTTTGTTTTAGATTTATTTCTTATTATATCTAAGTACACTGTAGCTGTCTTCAGCTGCACCAGAAGACGGCATCAGATCTCATTATGGATGGTTGTGAGCCACCATGTGGTTGCTGGGATTTGAACTCAGAACCTTTGGAAGAGCAGTCGGTGCTCTTAACCGCTGAGCCATCTCTCTAGCCCAATCCTCTTCTTTCTTAGAACCCTCATCTCTCTGCTACCACTCCATAACACGTTTTTTTTTTCTTTTTTACACTTTTTCGTTCTAGTCTTTGCCATATTAGTCACTGTCAATAAAAGTTAGAAAGAAGCTATACTTCCAGTTGAACCTTTGCAAGGCGGATTGATTACCATGTCAGGGCTGCAAGTTTAGTGAAGCAGTTAGTGGGGAGGCCAAAGAAAAAGAGAACTAAGAGTTGTCTCTGTGGTTTAGTCAACATGTTTGGAGCCTTGGCATGTTCCCCAGGCAGCCCTCTTCTCTTCACATCCTTGGTGCCATGACCTGATAGTTTGGGATACCCAGTCACATTGTATATCACCGTATATGGGAGACCCAGAAGCCAAGCTTGTAGACGGACAGTAGTTCCATTGCACTTGGTCCGGCCTCTGAGTCCTAATGTACAGAGCCTTCATGCAGGCACAATAAACTGCTTCCTGGAAGAAAAACATTTCCATGTCCCATTTCTCCCATCAGAAACTTCAACACTGGAACACCACAAAGTTCAGTCAAATACTTTGGGAGGTCTTTAGCCCTGTTAGTAGCCCTGTACTGAAAGACTTAGAAATGCAAGGACTCCCTCACATTCTGACTCCGGAAAGGCCACCCCAAATCACTCAAGGTCTTGAGAAAAGGTCTTGATGCAAACTGCAAGAGGACTTTTATTATCAGCCAGCTGAGGATGAGCTCCTTTCACCCCGAGGGGCTGGGGAGTTCAACAACAGTAGGGGGCTTTTAAGGAAAAAGTGAGAAGTTGGGAGGAGTTAGATTACTGCTCTACTCTGGGGGGGCAGGGGGGGGAGCCTTGCTGAGGAAACAAAGAGAGGGAGTGAGCTGTCCTTGGAGTTATCTCTGGGTCTCTGACAGATAGGCAAGATGGGTCATCTTGCTAACAAAGAGCTTCTCACTGGCTGTATTCTTAGAGATCGGGAAACAGGCTTTGGGGGAGCATTTAGGGGCTGTACATTTCAGGGGGAACCACTTTAGGGTCTCACAATACTGCCTCCTCTGCACACGTCTCTGTGCTCACTTACATAAATAATTTGGAAAGTGCAAACAAGCACTGGTTTTTTCTCCCCCCCCCCTTTGGTTTTTCAAGACAGGGTTTCTCTGTATAGCCCTGGCTGTCCTGGAACTCACTTTGTAGACCAGGCTGGCCTTGAATTTAGAAATCCACCTGCCTCTGCCTCCCAAGTGCTGGGATTAAAGGCGTGCGCCACCACACCCAGCAGCACTGGTTTTCTAACAAAGCAAAAGAGTGTCATCAGGTAGCATCTGAGGCCAGCAGAGACTTCCCCTGATTAATCCACCCACCTGTTTTCACCAATGTATTTGAAAATGTATTGACTATTTTCTTTCTCTCTGTTACTATAAGAACTTTATCAAACTGCTTCCACCTTAAAATACAGAATTTGGGGTGACCAACATTGATGTTCTTGGGCCAAGGTCACTCATAACTGGCTCCTGAATAAACTCTTACCGATCCCCTTTGCATCAGCATGAAGGCTACTTTAAAACATCTGCATGATAATTCTCAAAAGTGCCAGAACGAGTCTCAAGGTGTTTCTTTTCCTCCCTTGCTGTCTTTGAGTCTGCAGGAAATTTCTTACATAAACACCCCACATCATTACCTGTTTTTGGTTTTGTGTGTGTGTGTGTGTGCATGTATGCGTGTGTGCGTGTTCTTCTTCAGCTCATGTTTATGCAGTCATGATGGTGAGAGTCTATGGGCATAGCTTCTGATATTGCTGGGAGACACAGTCCCACCCAAACTCCTTGATCCTCTGGCTCTTCGTCTTTCTGCCCCCTCTTCAGCTATGTTCCCTGAGCCTTGGGTGCAGATTTTGGTAGATGTATTTTGTAGATGCGTCAGTTGGGACTGTATTCCACAACTCTGCATTTTGACTGGCTCTGGTTTTCTGTAATGGTCTCCATCTGTTTCAAAGAGAAGTTTCCTTGATGAGGGGTGTGTTAGATCTCAGGCAATTCATATACCCCAAAATGACAGTCTTAGCCCAATTCAAGCTGAACTATAGAAGGATTTCTGTTGGTTAAATAAAAGCCAGCATTTCTAATTAAACTTCCAAAAAGGACTTATTTCCCTTGCCTCTGGTAGAAAGGACACATACCTGTGGCTGCATATTACAACCCCTATTCACAAGTACCCTTAATACATTTCAAAGATTGCAAGCATGAGGGCTCTTCTCAACTCCCCAGGCCTCCACCTCCTCAGATACCTTTTTGTTTTCTATATAAGGATAAGGCTCCTCCACCATTATCTATCTTGCCATACCCACTGTTCTCTCCTACCATTCTCACTATTCTCCTTATTGTCCAAGACAGACTTGGCCATCTCCAGTCTGTTTCTGCTTTGGGCTCTTAGAGATGCATCTGGATGTTCTCTCATACTTACTTTAATATATATATATATATATATATATATATATATATATATATATATATACACACACACACATATATATACACACACACACATATATACACATACATAATGAATACATGTAATTTTATATTTAATATAACATAGTATATCATTATACATTATATTGTATATATACTATATATATACACATATATAGTGTGTATGCATACATATATTTTATATATATATTATATATCTTTGCTTTTGGTGGTTTCTTTACTACACCCTCACATACAGTGAGGACTACACTTATCTGCGGGTATAAAAACAAATGTTTGGCAGGGCGTGGTGGTGCATGCCTTTAATCCCAGCACTTGAGAGGCAGAGGCAGACAGATTTCTGAGTTCAAGGCTAGCCTGATCTACAAAGTGGACCAGGACAGCCAGGGCTATACAGAGAAACCCTGTCTCGAAAAACAAAACAAAACAAAACAAACAAACAAAAAAACACAAAAAACAAAACAAAACAAAACAAAAAACCCCAAAACCCAAATGTTTGGATTGTTTCAGGAATTGAGCTGGTTTAATAAAGTCGTGGTTGTAGGTTCTCCTTTAAGGTCTGTGACTTTGAGAGAGAAAGCTAGGCTGATTTCATGACAGACTTCAAATTGGCAGATAAGGAGACTAGGCCTAAGAACTGAACCAGTCCAGGCAAGTCAATTACCAATAGAAAAAAATCCTAGTTAATGGAATGTCTTCAAGCCCAGTTAATGGAATGTCTCAGCCACCTGGCCTGAAGCAAGGCCAATGGGTCAGCAGCAGTTTCCAGACTTCCTCAGTTACTACCTTGGTAACAGTTCCCAGACCTCCCCAGTCAAGTTACCTGCCCTCACACCCCAGTAATAGAATGTAAGTAGAGATGGACCCAACAGATTAACATAGAGGTCCCTACCCCAGAATTCCCTAATGAGCCTTAAATCAGACCAGCAAGCTCACTTGGGTGTCTCTATTTTGGTAATGGGAGACCCCAGCATGCTGGACTTCTGCAGAAAATGCTCTTTGCATTTGCATACCAGTTGAGTCTGGGTGTCATTCTTCTTTGAGTCTTGGCTCCTAACAACTTCACTGGCACCATTTCCTGCTCCAGGCATGGTTTCCCTCTCTCCTATTTATTGGGTTGACTTGATAACTCTTGAGGGAGAGAGAGAGAGAGAGAGAGAGAGAGAGAGAGAGAGAGAGCTACCAGCAGGGAGAGGGGGCAGGGGGAAGGAGAAAGGGCTCAGAGAGAACAAGGAGGGGCCAAACAGTCCCTTTTATAGCAAGCCAGACCTACCTGGCTGTTGCTAGGTAACTGTTGGGTGGAGCCTAAAAGGAATGCTAACGTGCTAACCTTGGAGGGAATGGGTGAGGAGACCCTGGAGAAGGTCAAAGTGGACAAAGGTCAGGGCATGCTGCAGATTCTATTTTTATAACCAAAGGGCTATTGTTACTCACAAATTAAACAAATTGTTTTAAAGGTGTTCCCACGTTTTCCTGGGTTCTTGTTTCCCTAACTGAACACCTTTAATCATTAAGGAACTCAGAGACCAGCCTTAGATGGTGACTAGACAGAAATACCGCTGCTGACTGGCATGAAAAAGATTGTAAGAAACTGTATAGCTTGCTGGGCCATTTGTTTTATTTTCGGCTCACACGTTAATAAAAGTTTCTCCTAGCCGGGCGTGGTGGCGCACGCCTTTAATCCCAGCACTTGGGAGGCAGAGGCAGGTGGATTTCTAAATTCAAGGCCAGCCTGGTCTACAAAGTGAGTTCCAGGACAGCCAGGGCTATACAGAGAAACCCTGTCTCGAAAAAACAAAAAAACAAAACAAAACAAAACAAAAGTTTCTCCTGCTTCTTCTGAGTTCGTGGCTACCTTCTTGCTGAGTGGAATCTTCCCTTAACATGGTCTTTACCCACCTGATGTAAATGACAGCCCTTAGCTATGGCCATCAAAAAGCTCTTTCTGGCCGCTGAAAATTTCACCTCTAGGTCAAGTCTTCAGTTCATCCAAGTCTTCAATCCTTGGATCACTAGAGTCCCTGCATCGCCCTCTATCGGTGGCCTAGAGTTTTGCCAGTACTTAGGACTCAAAAGTTTCCTCCTCTTTCCTGTACCGGCTGGTGTGGAGTTTCAGTTTCATTTCTCCGCAGCCAGAAAGGGAGGAGTTGCTGGTTGACTGATTAAAACCAGCCCCTGGCTCTTCTTCACCGGGTCTGCCTGGAGGAACGATCTCACCTTCCCGTTCGGAGGTGACGGTCCAAAGGTGTGTGCGAAAGTTTTTCCAGGGCGGAGGGAGGGAGACCCTAAAAGGAGAGAATACAGTCAGTGACGCTTAAGAGAGGTTTATTTTGCTCACAGATCACAAACCGCTGTGATCTGAAGTTGAGAAAAAGAGTTCGTGAGGAATCGACTTGAAATTGAGCAGGAAGGTGGTCTTTTCTGGAGAAGCTCCTTTCGCCGGGACAAGCACTTCCCGTTTCCTTCTGCTCTGCAGCTGTGGTACACCTTGTTAACAGGTCTGGAATCTCAAGAGCTCCCCATGAGCCCTCATCTTCTCTCCCTTCTTGTTCCCTCTCCCCTCTGCCTACTAGATACTGTAGAGTTCCAGGGGATCCAGCTAAGAGGAGCCTCTATTCCCCTCCTTGCAGCCAGAGGGGCTATCGGTGACCTTAACATCCTGAGCCCTTGTTTTACTTGAAAACTTGCCTCCCTGTCACTTTTTAACTCTATGTACCTCTGGAGAGCTACTCTTAGGACTCCATTTTTACTTAAGCATAGATTTGTTTGTTTGTTTGTTTGTTTTTGTTTTTCGAGACAGGGTTTCCCTGGCTGTCCTGGAACTCACTTAGTAGACCAGGCTGGCCTCGAACTCTGAAATACACCTGCCTCTGCTTGGCGTGCGCCACCATGCCCGGCACAGAGATTTTTTTTTTTTTAAACGTATTAATTATTTATTTTTGAGACTCGTTTCACTGCCTTACTGAGGTTGGTCCTGGACTTATGGGGTCAAATATCATCCTGCCTCAGCCTCTTAAAGTAGCTGGGACTGCAAGCGCTTGCCTCCCCAAACCCCCTCACCCCTCCACCTGTTTGTTTCTGTCTCAGTAGCCATAAGCGATCCTGGTGCTCACCTGGCTTAGGCCTTATTGGTCATTCTTCTTGCTTGGATCTTTGCATTAAAAGTTATGTCCGGAGCCGGGCGTGGTGGCGCATGCCTTTAATCCCAGCACTCAGGAGGCAGAGGCAGGCGGATTTCTGAGTTCGAGGCCAGCCTGGTCTACAGAGTTCCAGGACAGCCAGGGCTACACAGAGAAACCCTGTCTCGAAAAACCAAAAAAAAAAAAAAAAAATTTATGTCGGTTTTTTTTTTTTTGTTTTTTGTTTTTTGTTTTGGCTTACTCAGAGATAGTTAACAAGACTTAGCTATTGCTCTGGAGAGAGCCTAGGTGTTCTTGGTAAGATATTGATCCTGAATATTTTCCATGTTAGGCTACTGTATGGGCATTTTGCATCTTTATAGATGGTTTAAACACCTGCCCGCCATTGTCAAATACTTTCACTTTTCAGAATTCACTACACCTCCTTGTTCTGAGTCTTCACCAGAATGCTAGAGTGTTAGGTCATGGCCAAACACAGAAGATAATTAAGGTCTCTCTCTCTCTCTCTCTCATTCTCTGTGTCTCTGTCTCTGTCTCTGTCTCTGTCTCTGTCTCTCTTTTCGAGACAGGGTTTCTCTGTATAGCCCTGGCTGTCCTGGAACTCACTTTGTAGACCAGGCTGGCCTCGAACTCAGAAATCCACCTGCCTCTGCCTCCTGAGTGCTGGGATTAAAGGTGTGCGCCACCACGTCCGGCTTCTCTCTCTCTCTTTTTTAATGAAAAAAATGTCAATGGAAATAAGGTGTGTTTTGGCATAAAAAACGCGTACTAAGCACCCATTCAATATTTATTTAATATTTATTTAATAAATCTACAAGCTTAGGAATGACGATAAAAAGAACTAAGTAGCGTATAGACTATACAGCTTTAGTTTTCAGGGTAAGCAAATTGTTCAGTATAATCTCTTTTATTTTATTTTGTTTTGGGTTTTGGTTTTTGGAGAAAGGGTTTCTCTGTGTAGCCCTTGATGTCCTGAAACTAGCTTTGTAGACCAGGCTGGTCTTGAATTTAATAGATTTGCCTGCTTCTGCCTCCCAACTGCTGGGGTTAAAGGTATATGGCACCACCTACTGGCTTTTCAGTAGGATCATCAGAAATTTGAAGCTTTCACACAGGTGGGCTTTCCTTAAATCTGAGAGGAAGATGTTCCAGAGGAGCTGCAGAGAAAGGAACAGGAGGTGGGCTTGGAATGATGCTGCAGAGAGAATGTGGCTGGGGGTCTCCAAGGTAAAGAGAGGGCTAGGAAGAGACCCCATCCTAATGCCTTTGGATTCTTGCTGTCTTCAGAGAAGAATCCAGAGACGAGGCTCTGAGGATTTGGAGGGCATTTTATGACAGAGCAAGTACAGGTCAATGGTCTGGTGCAGGTTGATAACTCCCTCACTTAGGAGGTGTAGGCAGGACCATCAGAAGTTAGATCCAGGCCAACCTTGCTTATCCAGCCAGTTTGACGCCTGGCCTGGGCTACATGAGACCTGGTGTCAAAAATACAAATTAAAAGAAATAATAAAGAAGTAGAAAAATGAGAATGAGAGAGAACACGTGTGCCACGTGTGTGTGACTTCAGAGGTCAAAAAGGGGGTTTCAAATCCTGTGGAATAGAAGTTATGGATGTTACGGGTTAGCATGCGGGTTGTAGGAACTGAACTTGGATGCTCATGTGTTCCTAACCACTGAACCATCTCTCCAGACATCATAGTGACTTTTAAACTTTTCTTTTTATTATTTACCAACCAACTGTAGGTTGAACATCATCTTTTAATGTTCATTAGCTTTTTATTAACTTTTAAAAATAATATCTTTGGTTCTTTTAATTTGTATGTACTTATACAACTTGTACTGCTCATATGCATCTACCCCTCTCATTCTTTTGACTCTTTTGACCAAGAACTTGTCTGTCCTGTTTACCCTTTCAAAGAACTGTTCCACTGGTCCTTTTTACGCCTTTAGTTTCCAGCTCACTAATTTCAGCTCTTATTTCTTTCTACTAAATTTTGGGTATCAGCTCTTGTCCATAGTAAGATCTTAATTTGAAATACATGTCTTTTTTTTTTTTAATTTCATTTTACTTTTGATTTTTCAAGGCAGGGTTTCTCTGTGTAGCTTGACTGTATTTGTTTGTTTGTGACAGGGTTTCTCTGTATAGCCCTGGCTTTCTTGGAGCTCACTTTGTAGACCAGGCTGGCCTCGAACTCAGAAATCCACCTGCCCCTGCCTCCTGAGTGCTGGGATTAAAGGTGTGCGCCACCATGCCCGGCCCAGCTTGACTGTATTGAAGCTCACTCTGTAGATCATGCTGGCCTCACACTCATAGAGATCACCCTACCTCTGGCTCCCTAGTGCTGGGATTAAAGGTCTGCAACACCATTGCCCAGCTGTTTTGTTTCCTGGTGTTTTGTTTGTTTGTTTGTTTGTTTTGTTTTGTTTTAATAATGGAAGCCAGAAAACACACCCCTAAACCTGCCAGGTCCCAATCCAAGTGACTGTCCCAACACTGTACTGTATGGCTAACTATTAGAAACAAAAAGCGAGACTTTGTCCATTACCAGTGTGCTATGGAGATTCCAGGTCTTCTGTTGTTGGACTGCACTTCTGTACAGTGCTCAGGCCTGTGTTAACTGTGCTTTCTGTCCCTTCTTCCTTCTCTTTCCTGTGCCACCACTGCATCCTTCATCTGAAGTGTTTCTCTTCCATTTACCAAATTACTAAGTGCTTGCTCTTTGTTGCAGATTCTGTCTAGTCATGGGTGAAAATTGAGTGCTTTCAACCATCATATTATCTACCTTGAAGGATACTTAGTGACTGTGTTGTCCCGAGTTGCCTTGGAGAACTGGTTCACCATTGTTTTAGAATCTGCCTAGCCATCTAGCAGTTCTTAAGAAAGAAGAGCCTCAGAGAGTAGGACAGGAAAAGATACAGGGGCAACATAATGGCCTCAACAGGTCCGACGGATATACAGGAGGAGGCCACTTGCCTTGTCTGCCAAGAGCTTTTGACAGAAGCCCTGAATCTAGGCTGTGGCCACCATGTATGCCAAGCCTGCCTCACCACGAACAAGAATGCAGTAATCAACCCCAGAGGGAAAAGTATCTGTCCTGTGTGTGGTACTAGATTCTCATTGGAAAATCTACAGGCTAATAAGCATCTGGCAGATGTAGTAGAGAGACTCAGGGAAGTGAAGTTGAACCCTGACATTGGGAAAAAGAGAGATCTCTGTGAACACCATGGAGAGAAGCTCCTTCTCTTCTGTAAGGAGGACAAGAAGGTCATCTGCTGGGTTTGTGAGCGTTCTCAGGAGCATCGTGGTCACCACACATTCCTCTGGGAGGAAGCCGTCAGGGAATGTCAGGTAAGTCCGTGATGGAGGAAGATAGCCCAGAAATTGATTCTCGGTAAGAAATATAACCTTGCCATCATTCTTGATTCACACTGTCACTGGGTTCCTAATGCCTAGAAATGTCTCTTCTTTCCATTTATGTAAAGGGTTGGTCTGCAGTACGTACAATCTCTTGATCAAGAACAGAAGGTTTCTGGTCCCTTTTCCTTGAATTGCTTGGTTGGGCAATGCTTTCCAAGCCCTGTGTTCACTGCTCCTCTCAGCAAGGCAACTGCAGGGGAAACACTGTGAATTGGGTGTGAGGAAAGGGCGGCCTTGCTGCATGGTCTATACTTAGTCTAAGGGAAGACAGTGTGTAGGTGATGGATGACTTTACTCCTCTAGGGATCAAGAATGCATCCATCCGCCTCCTTAGACTTTGTTCCATGTTGTAAACACTACGCATCAAGCTCACAGCTTTTATGAACTGGTCTTTTTCTGGGAACAAACTGATTTCTTTGTTAGCTCACTGTCCAGGTGGAACGCATGACTGGTATGATTCCTTTCACACAGGAGAACCTCCAGAAAGCTCTCAAGAGGTTGAGGAAGGAGCAGGAGAAGGTGGAGACATTGGAAGCTGACATCAAAGAAGACAGACTTTCCTGGAAGGCAAGAATGGCTTCCTGGGTGATGCTGAGAGTTATTTTAGGACAACCTTCTTTGGTCCTCATCCAATTAGGCCCTTTGTTTCCTTGCATTCAATAAGCCCAAAGCTATCTGACAAGTTACATTTTAGGGATGAGGGATGGGAACATATCATTGTATTTAGAATTGAGTGCAGAGATAAACTGTATAATGTCAAAGGCTGGAAGAGTCTTTGTTCTTCTCTTTTCTGACAGTTCTGCTAAAAAATACCATGGAAAACAAACAAACAAACAAACAAATATCGCCCCCTCAAACCAGTTTTCTCTAGGTTTCAAAACCTAATGTAGGGAGACACAAGTGCCCAAGACATCCATCCATCTACAATCTGAGCCTCATCTTAGTTTTACATTATTTTTGGATGTTCCTTATATAAGATTAGGAGAGGGCTGTTTGTTTATTCTTGTTTGAGTTTGTTTGTACTAAAGGGAAAATAGAAGAGAAGAATAGCATACCTCAACTTGCTGTTAAATTCCTATGTCTCCTTGATTTGAAGTCCTACTTACACTGACATCTTCCTTCAGCCTGGCAGACTTGTTACATCTTTCTCTCTGCCAATGTCCATTCCTGCAGCACCAGGTCCAGACTGAGAGACAAAGGATTCAAACAGGCTTTAATCAGCTTAGAAGAATCCTGGACAATGAGGAACAGAGAGAGCTGAAAAGACTCAGGGAAGAGGAGAAGATGACACTAGACAGCCTGGCGGGGGCAGAGGCTGAGCTGGCTCAACAGAGCCAGTTGGTGGAGGAACTTATCTCGGATCTAGAGCGGCGGCTTGAGTGGTCAGATACAGAGCTGCTGCAGGTAGGAGCAGCTCACCCCAGAATGCAGAGACATTTTTTCATTCCTTCATACCCTCCTCATGCCCTGCTCCCCTACCCACCCACTCCCACTTCTTGGCCCCGGCATTCCCCTGTACTGGGTCATATAAAGTTTGCAAGACCAAGGGGCCTCTCTTCCCAATGATGGCCGACTAGACCATCTTCTGCTACATATGCAGCTAGAGACACGAGCTCTGGGGGTACTGGTTAGTTCATGTTGTTGTTCCACCTATATATAGGGTTGCAGACCCCTTCAGCTCCTTGGGTACTTTCTCTAGCTCCTCCATTGGGGGTCCTGTGTTCCATCCAATAGATGACTGTGAGCATCCACTTCTGTATTTGCCAGGCACAGGTATAGCCACCATGTGGTTGCTGGGAATCAAACTCAGGATCTCTGGAAGAGCAGTCAGTGCTCTTAACCGCTGAGCCATCTCTCCAGCCCCCCTTGTCC
>CACVCL010031879.1:0-24093 GCA_902729485.2 Mus minutoides | reverse complement strand
GTCTAAAGACATTTGGATTATAGTGAAAGTAGGGCTCAGAAGTAGAGCACTATTGGGTATGTGCTCTGAGTTCAGTTTCCACTACTAGAGAAAAAAAATGCTATGTGATCCAAATTCATTGGCTATATTTACCTTCAGGGTAACTAACAGGCTAGCTTGCTATTATTTTAAATTACACATGCCCCTAGATTGTAAGGCTTCTAAAACTCAATTTTCTTTCAATCACTTGATTGGGATAAAAATGCTTGCTGGAGAGCAAATTTTCCCACCCTTCTTTATCAGAAAGCTCCACAGGACACTAATGGGTCCACTGTGACATATCCAGAGGACCCAGGTGCTGTTTGAAAAGACGCTTATCACTGCTGGCAGATTGCTGTGCAGAGACTTCGTGGTAAATGAAGCAGGCTCCTGTTACTTCTCCTGTATGAGAGAACAAAGAGTCCAACTTCTCAGAGGCAGAAGGCCTGCAAAGGTATCATTGTACAGATGGAAAAACACAAGGGCCCTCCACCCTTGCCAGTCTCCAGTTTAATGATGAGGCTCTGATTCTCTTCACAGACTGAAAAAGGAAATCCAATTCTATTCAAGAAAACTGGCAGGTGATTTTTCTCTTTAGAGAAAATGGACTGTACAGACTATACACAAAAACCCAAAATCCCCACCTCTGGTTGTTGAAAAACAATAGGGTCTCCATTAGCAGTCCTCTGCCCACAGAACACACTCCAAGAAATTAACTGTGGGGTTTGGGTAGAAGCAGAGCTCTGGTCCCCACTTAAGGCACATCAAAATTGTAATAAAAACCCACTTTTTGTAATGAAACTAAGCAACTGCTATTTCACACCCACGGACTGCTGGAGCTTGCTCAATTACTCTCCACTGACTTTGTTTCAAATGGAAATGTTCAGCTTTCTGTGGGAAGTGGGAGAAGGCTGACTCATGCTGCTCCCTGTATGTCAGAAGTATGGGTACATATGCACAACCCGAGGGACTGGACATGACTGCTGAGTTCCAAGATTGTTACAATCAGAAGAGGCAGTGCTGACGCACCATCTGTCATCCGTTCTCATCTCCCAGTGCTCACAGATGAGAACTCTGCATGTGCAGGGGGACTTCATACTTAGAGCTAGTTCTACAGAGTTCGCAAAGAAGACAAAGCAAATCACGGGACTATGTCTTCTCTCTGTGACTCTCCTGCAAGAAGTCTGAAAACAAGAAGGGCTCTTAAGACAAGTGGGTAGACCTGGAGGGCACACATGCCACTTCCCCATCTTCTCGATGACAACTACAGAGTTAGAAAACTAGGAGAAGGACAAGAAGCCAGACTACATTTGCCATTTGGTCAGAAGAGGAAAGAGTTTCCCCTACACACACACACACACACACACACACACAAGCACATACATTCATTATGCAGGCACACATGCACGCACACACACCCAAGCACATCCATGCATGCACATGCATGTATGCAGGCACATACAAACACACACATGCACACACATGTATATATGCAGACACACACATATGCCTACATGCACATACATGCATGCACATGAAACATGTAAGCACACACACAAACATACACACACACATGCACAATGCATACACATGTATGTATACAGGCATACACACAAACACACACATGCATACACATGCACACACACACACACACACACATACACACACATATATACACACACATCTATGCATTCACGCACTAAGACATTCATGTAAGCACGCTGTTCCAAAGGATCTGTAACATACCAGACAAGTCAGCAGCACATTGCTGGGTTCTGTAGCTCAGTGACTCACAAGTCACTTTTCTTGCAGGATATTAAATGTCAAGTGACATAGCTCTGAAAAGACATTTCTCCTGGCAGCCTGGTTCTCAGTTAAGTATCTCCAGTACAAGTAAGGCCTAGGGGTTAAAAAGCTGCTTCCTTGTAGGTGGTCTGCTGACCTATAAGGGGTACCACATGCACCCCACGAGTGCATGAGAAGCCTATGTCACAGAGACCACACCTAACCTTATATAAATAAGCCTCCCCCACAAAAGAACTTCACCCACAGGAACCATAAATGCCTATTTAAGAAAGAGAACAACAGCAAATCCCAGACACATACAGGAAACAGAAAGTAAAGACAGACATGAGGGATATTTCAACAAGTACGTACTCAGCAAAGTTTATGGACTAAGAGCACTGGTGAGATGCTCACAGGCTGATGTTCAGGGATGGATAGGTTCCAAGATCGTCACGATCAGGAGAGGCAGTGCTTCCTACCATCTGCCATCTGTCCCCACCTCCCAGTGCTCACAGAGTAGAACTCTTTATATGCAGGACTTCCTATTTAGAGCTAGCTCTATATAGCCTGGGAAAGGGAGATGCAGGAAGAGAGAGCGAATCACAGGACTACCCTCTGTGTGTGTGTGTGTGTGTGTGTCTGTCTGTCTGTCTGTCTGTCTGTCTTTCTCTGTGTGTGTTGGTGTGTGTCTGTCTGTCTGCCTGTCTTTCTCTTTCTCTCTCTGTGTGTGTGTGTGTGTGTGTGTGTGTGTGTGTATGTGTATGTGTGTCTGTCTCTGTATCTGTCTTTCTCTTTGTGTGTGTGTGTGTGTGTGCACGTGTGTGTGTCTCCAGATTGTTTTTGTTAAAAACAGTCTATAAGGTGGTAATATAATTGCTGAATGTTTGTGCCTCTCACTCACTCCTACAAGGAAAGCTTGATGGCAAGAAACACTCTGCAACCCAGGAAAGTGTTCAATGCAAGCACTCATCACCCAGAAAGCAGCTCACAGAATGGAACCTGCTCTTCTTAACCCATGTGGAAGCAACTTAGGACAAAGGAACGGAAAATCTTGTGAAACTGTTGATCAGTATTAATAAAATAATGAAGTAAAATAAGTAAAAGTTCAATGGGTAACTTCCAAATTCCATTTCCTTTTACTAATGGTGCATCACCTTGAATTATACCCTGCTTTGTTTTTTTTTTTCCTCTTTATTAGATATTTTCTTCATTTACATTTCAAGTGTTATCCAGAAATTTCCCCATACCCTCCCCCATCCCCGCCCTGCTCCCCTACCCACCCCATCCCGCATAATGGCCCTGGCGTTCCCCTGTACTGGGGCATATAGAGTCTGTATGACCAAGGGGCCTCTCCTCCCAATGATGGCCAACTAGGCCATCTTCTTCCATATATGCAGCTAGAGACATGAGCACAGGGGGAACTAGTTAGTTCATGTTATTCTTCCACCTATAGGGTTGAAGACCCCTTCAGCTCCTTGGGTACTTTCTNCTACCGGAAGATCCTGCAATACCTCTACTGGGCATATATCCAGAAGAGGTTCCATCTGGTAATAAGGACACATGTTCCACTATGTTCATAGCAGCCTTATTCATAATAGCCAGAAGCTGGAAAGAACCCAGATGTCCCTCAACAGAGGAATGGATACAAAAAATTTGGTACATTTACACAATGGAGTACTACTCAGCTACTAGAAACAATGAGTATATGAAATTCCTAGGCAAATGGATAGATCTGGAGGGTGTCATCCTGAGTGAGGTAACCCAATCACAAAAGAACTCACATAACATGTACTCACTGATATGTGGATACTATACCCTGCTTTGTATTGCTCAATATGAACAAAGTTTATCCTAGGATATAAGATGGTGAACTCCATTCCCATAAATCAGAACACAGATTAAATAACTGGCCTTTTCAGTTTTGAGGAATATTTTAACTCAGCTGTGAAAGACTGGCAAAGTGAAACAAATCCAAAATCCTATCCAGGAACTTAGTGAGATGAGCTATATGTTCTCATAATGAGTATAAGAATACTTACTATAAAGCAAGTAAAGTTTATAATTTTATCATTGTAATTTTATATATTTATATATGAAATATATAGCTTATATATAAAATATATTTGTAAATTTATTATTTCATTATACATTTATAATTTCAAAAATCTCATATAAAATAAGTTAATAACTATGGAGAAGATAATCTAAGGCTAATGTTCCCATGAAAGGCTAATAACAATATTTTTTACAATAATGTTGGGCCTTACTTTTTATATAGCTTAGCCAAAGACATTTAGAAACTCATGAAGTAGCTGTATCCATCTTTCGCATGTTAGTGTCTCCGGAGTTTACCACGGTAACCATGGGAAATGAAATCCCTCCCGATGGAGAATACTTTGTTCAGACAAAACATTCCATCTGAAATGGATTCTCAGGTCTCCGCAGGAACAAAGCCACTCACACTCACAGAAGGCATTGCTGTCCTTTGCCATCACAGACTGCAAAGAGATCGGCATGGAGATAGGAGTAGGTTCTCAGTGAACCTTGACCTGAATGTTTGAAGTAGGAATGGGCAGAAGATTGACAAGGTGCAGGTTGGAGCATAGAGCACGACCAGGATATAGCAAAAGAATGTAAATACTCTGAAATGGTTTACACTTGAGCAACAACTAAGGCTTCAGACAACTTAGAGAAAATAAAGGTTGTTACATTGTGTTTATAACATGCCAGACACTATGCTAACATTTTTCTTTCATTTTCTTTTTAATTTAATTGTAATGACTGAACCCCAGTACTCAGACTCCTGTCCTGTAAGTCACACTTACCCCCAATTGACCTCATACTATCTCATAGTTTTAATGCTACTTGCAAGCAATAGCCCCAAATTGCTACTTCAGCCTGGACATTGCTGCTAAGTCCCAGATCAACCTGTCTGAATGTCTATTTGGCATTTCCAATTGAATCACTAAAAGATATTTGAAAGTTATCTGGAGGCAGCACCTTCTATCTGTAATCTACCAAAGATAAACAGATAACAGAGATAAACCAAGATAGCTGCTTCTCCACATAACTTTCGAACATCCCCACTGTTCGCTACATCTTGCCGCCTCCATATCTACCACCTGCCTGTCATTTTCAGACTGATCTCTGTTCCAGCATTCTACAGGGGACAGAGGTGAACTCTCCACAAATACCCCCAGTGACCCCCTGATTCTATGCATTCCAAACCTAAACACTGCGAAGCAGGTTCTAGTTACTAATAACCTGGAAGACAAACCCTTCAGTCTCCTTAAACAGGAGACAGCAGAAACAAACGTTGTGGAGAACCACTCTGAAAGGGAAGATTATCAAAGACAGTGTTCAAGGGTGTCCACAGAGGGACAAAGGAGGCCAGACTCTTAAAAAAAATATCAAGTCTCGGTACAAATGTCTCCTTTGTTCTCTTTTTTATCTTTCTTTATAGGTTCAAGGCCTGAATCAAATTGTATGACTTTTCTGAGCCCCAGCCACTTTGAATTCAGTTTGTGCTGGCAGCACTTGACCCAGGGTCCAGTGGAAGCCCTTGGCAAAGGTTTTGAAAGCTTAGCACAGCATCATGGGAACTGCATGGGCACAGTGAGAAGGAGGTGTCTCTTTTAGAGTAACTAGCTAAGTCTTTATATAGGAAGTGCATTTCGGAGACAGAAAACAGAGCTGTGTGTATCCCAGAATATAAGAGAATCGCCTGTTAAGCAACTGCCATGTGGGAAGACTGAGCGCGGGGTGTGTAGAAATGGGGGAAGAAAATCATTGTAAGTAGTGGGGGTGTTAGAATTGGAGAGAGGGTAGAGGCGTCAAAGGAAGAGTAGGCTGGTAAGTGCAGGGGCCAGCACGAGGGCGGGGGCTGAGTGCCCAGATGCCATCAAGAAAAACCTGACTCCAGGCAGCACAGACAGCCTTGCTTCGGAGGATGGCACCGCGATTGGAAGCAAGAGTGACGGGTGTAAGGATCTGGCAAGCTCCATATATCCAATTCCTAATCTTTTCAGTCCTAGGTACCACAGAGCTCTCAAAAGAAGGTAGTAAGGTAAAGCTTTAACAACCAGAGGTTTAAACTGACCTACTCAATGACAATGTGGGAAGTTAACGAGGCAAGAATCTGGCCCTGGAGCATCCAGTTATTTCCCACTAAGTGGTGCCAGTCCCCGAGCCCAGGGTAGGGACTCAGAGGTTGGAGTGGGGGAAGGGGGCCGTGTCTGGCTGCTGCTGGAAGGCAGAGCTTGACCATCACCTGGACTAGTGGATGAGCCTTTCATAGTGTCTACCCATTCGGCTTTTGTCCAGGCCTGGGTGGGAAAAACACAATGGCAAGCCCATTCCTCCTTCCCTTTCAGCGCCCCCTCCCTTGCTGAAATGGGTGTGATTGGTGGGTGCTCCATTCCTAGAAGGAGGTCTGCCACAGTAGGCGCTCAGCAAACATTAGTTGAATTTGCATGATCCCTGCTGGATTCCACTTCATTCTATAGGGGCATTGAGTGAGACTACAGAAAGTTCCAGGGAGAGCTCAGTTAGAAGAAAATAGAAGAGTCTGGAGGTCCCAGTGGAGAAGTCCACCGGCCTGAGCAGAAGGCTCTCCAGCGCCATCTGGGTGCAGGCTCAACTCCAAGGTCCATGTCTGCACGGTTTGCAACTGACCTTCCTGCGGGGAAGCCCGCGCTGGGCACAGCAGCTCGGCTTTGGGGGCGTCGTGCTCCCGCCACCCCGGGGCAGCACTCTGCGCCCACTGCGCACGTAGGTCACCTGCCTTCTTCTGGCTCCGCGCGGGGGGCCGGGCGCCGACAGTAGGTGTGTCCGGGGTGGCCCCGGGGGATCGCCGCGGCCCGGGGGTCCCGAGCCCGCGTGGCGCAACTCTATGCAAAGCCGTAGGCCCAGAAGCAGCGCAGCACCGAGCAGCCACCGGGGTAGGGCTCCACAGCCACGCCCGGGAGGCTTGGCAGTGGCCATGGCGTGGACCCCGACCTCCGGCTGCGCTCTGGGTCCCACCCTCAGCTCCCAGCCGCCTGCAGAGAAATGTCCCCAACGGACCCAGGCTGCCAACTGTGGCAACTCCCCAGCGGCCCGCCTTCTTCCCTGCGACAGAGGAGGCCCCGGCGTAACCTTATCCTGCCCAGCCGCAGCAAGAAGAGCGAGGGGCGCTGGGCTAGGTGTGCACCCAGGCTGCCATAACAGGGCTGGGTTTCCTTAGGTGTGACCAGCCTGCAAAGTCTGGCTAGTGGGGAGAGCCAGAGTCAGCACACAGCACGTTCCTCCGGGACGCCTGGGCTCTGACTTCATTTGTTGATGTTAGTATTCGACACAAGGGAAGAGGAGAGGTGAGCCGCCAGGTTTGGCACCAAAGAAAAAGTTCTGTCAAGCAGTTTGTGCCACTAAGCATGATATAAAAATAATCATACTTATGCTCGAGTTTAATTTCTCTCCCTCAAGGAGGAAGGGAGGGAGGGAGGGAGGGAGGGAGGGAGGGAGAGAGAGAGAGAGAGAGAGAGAGAGAGAGAGAGAGAGAGAGAGAGAGAGAGAATAGCACTCCATGCAGAAGAATCAAATTAGTTATTCAGTTTCTAAATTCTGCCCGAAGCCAGCCCATGCTTTCTCCCTCCTCGGTGTTATGAAATTTGTGGGGGTGAAGGGAAGGGAGACAGCCAACGAAGACATCTGACAGCGGGAGAGAGGGAACAGAAGTTACCATGGCGTGCTGGAAATCAAATTAATTTAGCTCCAAACACACATCTCCCTGCTGCCTGGCAGAAATGCAGAGGGACATATTTATCTCTGGGCTAAACGCTCCCTAGCCGGTGCTGCCATTGTCACCTTGACCTTAATTAAAGAAACCTAGATGCTCATAGTCTGGGCTCACAAATGGGGTTGGTGTCCCACATTTGTTAGGATTCTTTCCCTCCACCCGTTTAGGGTGACATTGATTTCTAGATTTACATTCCGGTTCTTTGGGATTCTTTGTTTTTTAAACCATGGCCAGGTACCCACCCCCAACGCACACACACATGCACGCATGCACACATTACACACACACACACACACACACACACACACACACACACACACAGACACACACACACACACACAGACACACAGACACACACACACACACACACACACACACACGGTTATATTTTCCATGCTTCTATGTAGGTTGTCTCTCTCCCTAGCCTGCGACTTGGACAACAGAGACCTAGAATGAAGTCTGGCCACCTCCTCATTTGAATGTTGGGATTTTCCATAGGGAGCTCTGATCTCTGAGATTCCCATTCCTTTTTGGCCGAATCATTCTTTGTCACAAAGCATTAAACCTGTTTTCCCACAGTCACGGAACTTCTCAGCCTAATCTAGTGCATTCCCTGGCCATCACCAGTCCTCGGGGTCCTGAAGATTTTATTATGCTTGAAAATATACACACATGATGGGAACAGACAGACAGGCAGGCAGACAGACAGACAAACAGGCAGACAGACAGACAGATATCTACTTGCCCACCTCCAGGGAAATTGCAGCTAAAAGTCTTTATTAAGGTTATAAGCAAACACCCTTTCATTCACACGAACTGGAAGAGGCAGCCTCACGTCCTGCCATTATTTACTTGAACTGTGTTTGACTCCCAGCCCTCTCATTGAATGATGAGACATTAAACAAAATATGTATTTTTTTCTGAGTTTCCGTTTTCCTGTGGTGAAATCGACCAATACCTAGGGTTACATATATTGCATAACTATGATGTATTTAGTACCTTAAATAATACCTGGCCTTCAGATATTAATTTTTTATCATTTACCAATAACAAAATTATGAATATTGTCACAAAAGTATGCATTTTTTTAAAGATGGGCAAATATACGACAAAGTGGTCTATAGACATCTTGCCATTGACTTAGGATTTATAAATATCTTCTCTTGATTTAGGAATTCCCAACTGATATAAAAATAGGTTATATTTGTACATAAAATATGAAGCCCACTGTTACATATAATTAGCATATACTTTGTATTATGGTTGGATTTAATGTCACTTCAGTGAGGAGCCTAACCTAAAGAACTCTCCCGATTGTCTCCACTGATGTGAATTGGCTGGCCCAGACTGTGAGTAAAACGCTCCTTCGCTGGTATCGGTATCGCCATTGTCACCTTGAACTTAATTAAAGAAACCTAGATGCCCTTAGGTGGTAGCTCAGATCCAGTGAGGGTATTTCAGAGTCGGTTAATTCTGACATGTAAGACTCATAATCCCAGGGCTGGAGCTGGAGCTCAGTGGAAGAGCACTAGCTCTTATATTCCTCCTCGAGTGTGCAAGGCCCTGCCGCCCATTCCCAGACTTGAGATGCTGCAAACACACTCTAGTGAGTTATATACTTACATAGAACTGTTTAAGACAACATGTACAGTGTTTGATAATCCTTTTCAGCAATATCTGAGGTGGACTTTGCTAGAAATTGGTTAGGTCTTGTTTCCTTATGTTTTGTTTCTATGTGTCTAACACAGTGCCACTAAATAAAAAAGCAATCTTCTAAAGATCATGGCATCACTAATTCATGTCCCCTGCTTATCTGTTGGGTTTCTATAAAGAGGAATCATGGGACTTTTCTATATTGCTAAAATGGGAGTATTTAATAAGACTGTGGACTGGGAAGGCATCAGAGACATGGAGACTTTCAGAACAATGTAGCCCTTGAAGAGAAGGGTCGAGGTGGTCTCATGTTCCCCTTTATCTCATTTTACATTTCTCAATGAAGTGTTTCCACTAAGGGATGGAGAAAGCCTCCAAATTGCACACAATGTTTAAATACCCTTTCCCTTTATATTTTACACCCATGTCTGCATCTTCCTTACTGATCAAAAGGCCCATTGACACGTATGGAACGTCATTAATTCTCTAGGCAAACATCTTCCACTTTTAACCTCCACACACTATTTCCCTGTGTTGTGGAGGATAAATAATACAGGGGAAAGCCAGGGCCAAGAAGGAGGAGTGGGTGAGTTGGGGAGCAGGGTCGGGGGGAGAGTATAGAAAACTTTCAGGATAGCATTTGAAATGTAAATGAAGAAAATATCTAATAAAAATTGTAAAAAAAAATATTGAAGCATTCTGAAGGTAAACTGGAGAGGCAGATGTGACTGACCACCGCCACAGCTGGCAAGCAGTCTTTTTCATTCATGGCCTTTGCTTTTCCCAGAATTGACCAAGTCAAGTTTGTTCCTGGCTATGTCTAAAATATGCAGATTATTATTAGCCATTGTGTCATCAGTTGTCAATTAAATATGCAAGTCAGTAAAACACAATAACAACTTTCAGCAGATCACAAATTACATTCTCCATGTGGTTTTAGCCAATAAAATGAATGAAAGTTTTTATTGCTAATCTCCAATACCATATATATATATATATATATATCTCACTGGAATGCAATGATTTCCAGCCAGAGGTAACTTTACACTTGGCAAATGCCAGAAGACACTTTTGATTATTGCAGCTGGTAGGGAGAGAGGAAGCTGATACTAGCATCTAATAGGTAAAGAGCCAGGATGCTAATAAACATCCTTCACTGGAAAAAACAACCTTCCACAATAAGGAATGGTCCACACAAGATGTCAGGAGAACTGCTTTTAGAAAGCATGCTACCGTGGTAGATGTTGATATTGAAATTTTAAATTACTGACATGCCAAGGAGCAAAGAGAGAGACCGGCAGAAACGATTCTAGCCTTTGTAGATTGGCTCTGCCTGCTCTGCTGTGTAAAGCAGAGGCACTCGGGGTGAACCAACGCAATCGTGTTTTCAAGACAAATAAAGCTGGAGTGTGGGTATCAACAGTCCATCCAACAGCCACCGTCTTTTCTCCACATGTACACTGGCGAGATGTATACAAACCAAGGAGGATGTGAGCCGTTGTTTGTTTTTATTCGGAGGTAAGTATCCTGTCAACCTCTTCCCTGCTTACCAGAGGGAAACCATATGCATTCTCCTGTAATCTATGCTTGCAACATAATATTTATATTATTATATACCCAAATTATTATACATACCCAAAGAAGATAAAAATCACCACTTATAAATAATACATATGAGATTTGCTTTAAGATAATCCTGTGCAGAGGGGTGAGGGAGGATGAGTAGGGCATAAAAACAAAGCAAAAAATGGCTGTAAGTTGTTATAGTTTGGTAATGGATTCACAATTCTATATCACTAAGCATGTTTGAAGTTATGCACAATAAAAATATATTAAATTGTAAGCTAGTAGCTACATCTTTTTTTGTTGTTTTTGTTTTTCGAGACAGGGTTTCTCTGTGTAGCTCTGGCTGTCTTGGAACTCACTCTGTAGACCAGGCTGGCCTCAAACTCAAAAATCCGCCTGCCTCTGCCTCCCAAGTGCTGAGATTAATGGCGTGTGCCACCACCACCCGGCAGTAGCTACATCTTTAAAATAACACAACTGACAGTTCATGCTAGCTTATAAGTTGTCAGAGAAAATGGATGGTCCCCATTGTCACTATAGTAAAGACTGACACATCTGGAATCTCAAACATCTAAAATCTCAAATGGTTCCTATTTTGGGAGAGGAAGATTGTCTAAAATCTACAGTAGTCCAGATACTGTTCACCAACAGAAGATCTGCTCCAAAGACCCACACTGGATGCCTGAAACTGTAGAATAGACCCAGGCACCGCTATAGAACAAAAGTCAGTCTGTAAACTGAGAAACATGTGTGGCTGTTGAGTAGAGTATTCAGCACGAGTATACCAAAGGGATGACTGATTTATCATGCTACCAAAACAGTATACAAAGAAAACTTAGAAAAAAATTTTTTTTTACTTCTGGAATTTTCCACTTAATATTTTCCCACCTAAGTTATCTTCAGGAAACTGAAACTGTTGAAATCAAAAGTCAGGTAAAGGAGAAATGGGGTATTTATCTAGTAATGACACTTAAGAGAATGCAGTGTGGTTCCACTAATCAGAGATTTCATATTGGGCATTAGGCCTCTCAAACTCACCTTCCCACATCTCTGTACTTTAAATCTTTTGACCTGCCTGTCCCCACTTCTCTTCCTCTCCTCTTCCATCAATGGTAATCATTATTTCATTGTCTGTATACTCAAACTCTGCTGTAATAAAAATCATGTAACATTTTTATGGCTGCTTGTGGCTTATTTCACTTAACATAATGTCCTCTGCTCCATCCGTATTGTAGGAAATAACAACACTTCATCTTAGACCAAAAGCAATACTATGCCATCATATAAATACATTATGTGGTCTTTATGCATACTTACTGATGGGCACTTATATTTCTTAGCTCTTGTGACCATAAAGCCATGAGGACAGAGATACAAATGTCTTTACAAAGTGGTGGTCTTGTCTTCTTTAAGCATATATCCAGAAGAGTGATTGTTGGCCAGTATGACATGTCTAGTTTTAATTCCTGCAGAAGGCTTATCATATTTGTCATGATCAACGTACCAATCTACATTCTTACCCACCATAGACTCCAGTTCCCACATCCTTGCCTACAGTTGTTGTCAAGAGGTGTTTCCTCTTTCGTGTAACACCATCTTTGTGGATCTCATCATGTTTTTTCTTTTACCTTCTATGATTATTAGTAATCTCAATATTATTTTAATGACTAGGAGTACCACGACTTATCTATTCTTCCACTGTCAAACAGTTAAATCATTTTCAAGGTTCTACATTTCAATACAACACAATGGTAAACATTTCTGCAGGATCAGAGAAAGAAGTCAAGACTGATTCCAAGATTTTTTCTGAGTAATAAGGATAAAGTTGTTGTTGACTGAAAGGAAAAAGACTCTTGAGGCAGAAAACCAAAAGTTTGATTTTAGTGATTTTAGTTTGAAAGCTTCTCTAGACCTCCTGCTGAAGAAGCAGAGTAGGCAGGTGGGTTTGAAATTAAAATTCCTAGAAGTTATAAGGGCTTGAAGCATAACTTCAGACCATCAGCATAGAAAGAGGAGGAGATAAGAAGATTCTGAGCGCTTAGCTCCAGTGTTCACCAATTTAAAGTCAGAAACACAAGCAGAGCTCAATAAAGGTGCTGAGTTAGATACACAGCATGATACAAGAACGTGGGTCTCAGAAATCAAGTGTCCTGGCTGCTTTTCTACAAGTGTGATAAGACGCCACGACCAAGGCAACTTGCAGAAGAAGAGATTATGGAGGGCCTACAATGTCAGGGCGTTAGGTAAGTCTATGGTCATCATGGCACTGGGCAGCAGCTGAAAGCTTACATCTTGATCCACAAGCAAATGGCAGAGAGAGAGAGAACTGAGGGTGACATGGACTTGTGAAACCTCAAATCCTGCCCCCAGAAACAGACTGAAAAATGAACTTCTAGGGGGAAGAAGCTGAGGGGAGCTATTAGGAGATAGGCAAGGGGTTCTCAACCTGTGGGTCGTGACCCTTGCATAAGTTAGTGTATCAGATATATACATTACAATTCATAGCAGTCACAAAATTACATTTATGAAATAGCAACAAAATAATTATGTGCTTGGGATCACCCCAACATGAGCAACTGTATTAAAGGGTGTCAGTATTATTCCTAATAAAAACAGTTGAGAACCTCTAATGTAGACTGAGAACTGCCTATGAGAATAATGTGTTCCCTTTACTATGTCTTCCCAAGCCATAGTATATACTCCAAGAGCTCAAGGACTGTTTATTTAAGTTATTGCTACTACTCCAATACCTTAAACATCAGCTTGATAACTAATTATTTTGTCATATTCAGTCCTAAGATTGGAATGCTAATTTAAGGGAAATCTGTCTTTTGATGAAAAGTGTTATAAGCATACCACAAAAAGGCTGTTCTAATCCTATGTAAAGACCATAATTGGGAAACATTGTAGCCTTGAGCCTGCTGCAACAGAGGAATTACCTCATTAAGTCTGGTCTCTTACTTCCTCTGATACTTAACTCCCTTCTACCTCCCAAACCACATCCCAGACAAGATTTGTGTTCAGTGGCTTATGAATTAGTTTCCGCCATCTCCCGGAGTCATAGCTACATATTAAGAAACTAGCTGAACGTGACTCATGCATGCAGCCCAAACATCCATGTTCAAGGTCAAACTCACAAAGTTGAAAGCTCTCAAGACCAAAGCTAAAGTTGTAATGGAATAGTCGCTGTGCCTATTTGAGACCCAGAGCCCTGATTAATACCATGCCACAGACTCATCTTCAAGCTATGGGAGCTGGTTATGGACTGGCCAGAGGAAACGCCCAGGTGGTGTATCTGAACCTCCTGGTCCACTTGGCAGCGTGAGCAGGAACCTGCTTCTCTCTTTTGCGACCTCTCACACTGGGTTGTTACACTGTTCCTGTTGACCATGCTGTAGACCTGTGGTATCCTTCCTTTGGGATGTTTCTCAAAAGTAGGGATGGAGAATCGTTTCCCTAATGCCTCTTCTCACAATGCCTTCCACGGGATTGGTCTCAACCACATGTCAGGATGACTGACAAACAACAGGAATCACTCAGATCCTATGGAGTGATTGGATGCAAGACACCACATTTCTTCCAACATTCCGTGTTGCTTGTCTTAGCTCAACCAAATAAGAGTCTCAGCCAAACCTAGACTGCCAGCTCACAGACTGCATTTCTATCCTGCTACCTCTTGCTCTGCAGGACCCAGAGAATAATCAGAGTCATCGTCAAGGAAGTCACTGGGAGGAAAACGGGCATAGATCAAATAAACAATCGTGGAAATAACAGCGCTCAGGAAGGGTGGAAACCACAGTTAGCTTTGATGCCAGCCCTAGGTCCTGGGTTTCTGACAGGAAGTTTTACTGACAAAAGATGTAAAACACACTCACATATGCACACTCACTTACACATGCACACATACACACACTCATATATGTGCATGCACATGTGAGCCCACACGCCCCCTCAATATGCACACATACACATCCTCACACACACATGTACATGCACACACACTCACATACACACACTCACATATGTACATGCACCTGTGTACACACACATACACTCTTACATATGCACACATACCCACACTCATATGCACATACATGTTCACACATACTTTCTAGACATGTTCTAGAAACAAACTTCAAGCATTCTTAGGGGGAAAAATGTGTTTATATAAATTAGCTCCCACAATGAAACATTCCAAGATTTTAATAAAGGGTCTTGAGTTAAGAATGACCAAAACATCATTTTTCATAGGACCACCTAGGGCACACTTCCCTCCTGTACCTTCCACGAATGTTACCATTATGACACATACCAGAAATAATCTCCCAGATATAGATCACTTTGAGCTCTCCTCAACCTTTCAAGGTCAGAAAAGATCACCAGGGACCTGACAGGACAGATTGAGGCAGAGCATGGCCAAAGGCAAAACTCTCAGGGCTCTGTCATTTCAGCTCAGCTTGTGAATATGTTAAAAATCCTGAGGTCAAAAGTCATCTTGGTGTCTCTTCACAGTAAGCCGATAGCCCTAGAGAAAACACAAAAACTGTATTATTTTCAGATCAGAACGCATGGACGCTCAAATGCTTAGGTGTGCTTAGGAATCATGCTGGGATATTGCTCAGCTGCAGCAGCAAAAGCCCCACCTCAGGTGAGATCTCTGCGGAGGCAGTCCTTTTAAGCTTCAGGTGGCCCATGGTCCAGGCTGAGATGCCTTGGCAATGCTCCCCCCCATCCCCCGTGGCAGCAGGAGGTGTGGGAGAAGTCAGGTCAGTCCCCTCCATACAAACACCAACAAAGATTTCCAGCACTGACAAGGAGTCGTCGTGTCCAAAAGCTGGATCTCCCAGGGCAGCCTGGTCTTCTCCCACCACTTCTCACGGGGAGGTGAAGAGAATCCCTCCTTCCATTCCTCCATTTCTCCTTCCCCAATTTGCTCTTGGAAGTCCCCAGAACAGTAGAGTAGGCATCTCTGTTACAGATGCACAGGAAATCTGCTCAACCTGGCTGAGAGGCAGTGCCCTCCAGCTGAGAAATAGCCTTCCTCAGCTGCCTCAGCGCCCTCATCTGGAAAACTGGTGTAATAAAATAAAATAGTAGTAATAGTAATAATAGTAAAATAATGTGAATAACTTCTTCATGAGGTTGTTGTAATGATGAAAGGGGTTCATATATTTACTAGACAGCTGCTTTTACCCGCCCAAGCCACCAAGCCTGCGTGAGTTCGTATGTCTAAAGAGCTTGCAGGGATGTGCGGGGGCCCACAGTATAATTTGTTGCTGATGTTGTTGTCTGTGAATCTAAAGGGACATTTGCTTCCATTCTGTGTTTTGTGGCAATTTATGCTCTCCTTCCCTTGTCTTCAGTTGAATGGTTTGTGCCTTGGGCTTCCGGGGTCTCAAATGGCCTGAAATAAGAGATGATGACCATCTACATCTGTCTGTCTGTCTGTCTGTCTGTCTGTCTGCCCATCCATCTCCAACCCTCCTCATCCTATGATCTTTCTCCTCGGTGCCTTGTAAGCCTGGAGATGGCGCTCTCCAGAGTCCCTGTTATTTCTGAAAGTACACTGATCGGACTTAACTGGTGGATCGTCCCCTCTGATGCGCGCAGTGCTAACAACCGTACTAACAGCGCTCTCCTTTCATTTCTGTGTCTCTGACTGTTGTGCAGCACGAAGCCCACAGGTTTATCTCCTCCTCTTTCTCCGCTGGGGTGCTCACCCCACCCCCTCTCTGTCTCTGCAGCTCACTCTCCGTTAGTACTTAAAGCCACATCACCTCTATGTTCCTTCCACCTGCCCTTCACCTCCCAGATCAGCTTCAGCAGCCGGAGGCCACTGGACCCCCATATCTTCATTATCAGATGCAAACCTGCTTGCAGAGCAAGCATGTCCTCCAATCCCTCCCTCTGGAATTTTCCGAAGCTGAGAGCAGCTTCCACTGAGAGGGAGCAGGAGGCCTGGAGTGGCCCACTGCCTTGTCTCCAGCTTCCCCAACTGACTGAGCCAGAAAGGGAGACAAATGCCTTCTAAATGGACTCTGCTGTTGCTAGGAGAAAGGAGAAATCACTCCTTGTCACAAAGAATAGCTAGGAAAAAAGCACCACCCGGGGTGGACAACAAAGAGAGGGTAGAGGAGTGTGTGCGTGTGTGTGTGTGTGTGTGTGTGTGTGTGTGTGTGTGTGTGTGTGGTATATGTATGTATGTCTGTGTAGTATGTATGTATATCTGTGTGTGTATGTGTATATATGTATGTGTGTGTGAGTATGTGTGTGGTATATAAGTGTGTGTGTATGTATATATGTATGTATTTATGTCTGTGTGGTATGTGTGTGTGAGTATGGTGTGTATATATGTAATGTCTGGTATGTGTGTGTGTGTGTGAATATGGTGTGTATATATGTAATGTCTGGTATGTGTGTGTGTGTGTGTGTGTGTGTGTGTGTGAGTCTGTGGTGTGTGTGGGTAAATTGTGTGGTGTGTATGTATGGGGGGTTGTGGTGTGTGTGTGTGTGTGTGCACGCGCGCGCGCACTCGCATGCATGCACATGCACACACATGTGCTGCTTCAGCCACTATGGCTATGTCACTGCTAAATTTCTAATAACCAGGGATTCTATTTAAGGTCTTTGTGATTTTAAATATTGCTATAATTTCAGAAAATCCATTTTTTTTAAATCAAGAAAACCCTCCATCATTGCTAGGACCATGACCCGAGCAGATGTCAAAGCTGTTAACGCATCTGTGCTGATTGCTGATTGTTCACCGGCCCTGAACCCACAGCAGATGCTGTGGAGCCAGCATGTGGATGCTGAGGTCATAGTTTCTGCCTCCCTGCTATCAGCCTGCCTCTGGCAGCAACTCAGTACAATGTGTGTGATAGAGAATTTCAGGAGCCTTCTGATGTCAAGCATGGCACAGGCCCAATCTTCAGGCCCGTTAATTCACTATCAAGGCAGGCTCTGTGATTTCCTGCCTCTGGGCCTTTGCCCTGGTCTCTTTCTGTGCCTGACAGTAAAAGTTCTGTGATAGAAATGGGACAATCACAGCTGGTTTGAAAACCAGTGAGCTGAGGAGTTTGGATTTACTATGGGCACAGGGAGTCACTGATGATTTATAGGGGTGGTTAATTTATATTTTATGTATATGAGTATTTTGCCTGTGTACATGCCTATGTTCCACATGTGTGCCCAGTGCCTAGGGAGTCCAGAAGAGGGCTTTGGATCCCATGGAACTAGAGTTACGATGGTCATGTGAGCCACCATGTGGGTGCTGAGACCCAAAGCCAGGTCCTCCGAGAGAGCAGCAAGTGCTCTTAGCTGCTGAGCCTTCTTTCCAGCCCCAAGTCACTGATGATCTCTGAGCAGACATTGGCATGGCTTGGAATAGACTCTGACAACAGCCTCAGTAAACCTCAGAATGCAGGGAAGGGTCCTTCCAGAGCCCTGACTTATCAACTTCAGAATAAAACAGCATCTCACCGTGGAAAACACAAAACGTTAGCTATTGATTCTAGATCTTCTGGGGGTGAGGGGAAAACAACTATGACTGTAAACAAAGACTCACCCTTAGCACCCAGGACTGAATCGGTTCCCTTTACCGATTTATGGTAGAGTGTCCTGCCATAAATCCATAAGGATTGATCATAAGAATTTAACAAAATGCTGTGGTCATTGCCCAACTATTAGATAAGGATATAGCATATTTATTTCTGAGTAAATCCAGGTTTCCAACAAGTACAAAGAATATACCAACAGCTTTGCATGCCGCTGTATAGCAAAGGCTCCGCCCCCAACCGCTAGGTGCACCGATGATGTTTTAAGGGAGCCTCACCTGTGTATATTTAATATATTAGAATACATGCTTGCTAAGTTTGGTGGACAATACTAAAGATTGTTTGGAAGCCATAGCAACCTTTTCCAGAACTCAATTTCAGCTCAAGTGCCAAGCAGGTATGTGCTGGGCATCACACATGACCTCGTATGTCCTTCATTTTGCCAATTCTAAATTTTAAAAGGAAAGAAAAAAAATAGAATTGACTTTGCAAGGGGCCTTCAGGCCTAAGCTCCTTTTAGCAATTAAATATGAAAAGGAGATGCCTTAAGCAGTCATTGATAAGAAATACAATCAAAAGTAAATCCATAACCCACCTCAATCTGACCTCATTAAAACAGAAATTCGATTCCACACAAAGGGTCTTTCTCTCCTTGACTGCCTGCTTTCATGAAATAAAGCTACTTCCATGTAGCCTGCTTCAAATCCTGTGTTAAACAAAGGGAAGAGTCTCCATTCTCTTTCAGGCCTGAACAATCTCAGATACACTGTAACTGTTACTCATCACCAGCGTTAGAAATCAAGCCTTTGTTGCTGACAGGAGTAAAACTTAACTGGGCAGAGCAGCGGCATTATTTCTTTCCTCAGACAATAGAATAAGAAGACAATGGCAAATAATCTTTCTTTTTTAATCTACCTTTCCTGATCAGTTCATGCTCCAAGAAAGCCTTTCTGGGTTGCCCAACAAAGACCACCCCCAAAGGGTCCACAATATCTTGTCTCAATTTTTTTTTCTGCAACTCTGAGGCCTCTGCAGTGCCCAGCTAAAGAAATCATTCTCTATGCACAGACCAGGGTCAGGGCCATAGAAAAGTCTTGAGCATTAACATTCCTAGGGGGCTACAGTCGGTCAGTGCCAAGCCCTGGGTGACCACACTTGGAGGCTATTGGTGGCCCAGGGGTCAGAATGCAAAGAAAGAAGGATACACAGCTTTGCCCTGAGCAGACAGACTTACCTGGCTGGCTTCACACTTCGGCCCCCGAAGCTTTCTTTGGAAAACACTTGTTATGGAATTTTATGAACTGTTTAAAAAAAGAAGTGTAAGAAGGGTTCTTACATATCTCACAATACTCCTGGGAAAATTCAAATTAGATTGTTGTGAAATTGCTCCTAAATCACCTAGGAAAGAATGGAGCAAAGCTTTGTGGGTAAGCATGTCATTGTAACCTGCAAGTAATTCTACTGACTCCGTCTCAACCATTAAACGTTCTTGGTTCGACTAACCAAGCAGCCCCTTCCCTGGTTTCTGAATATCTCTTTAAGATCATCCCATCCATAGCAAAAATGAGTTAAATGCATGACTGACAGCAAGTGGGGAAGAGGGTCACACCATCTCTCCAGTGCCTTCCTGGGAAGCTTTGTGCTGCCTGGGAAGGAATTAGCAAGCCAGCAAAAGCATTGCCCACCATTGATACCAGCTCTTTATATCTGCCCGTATCAGTATTTTCTACTCTTTCACCTAAGCCTTAGCCAGTGATGGTGTGGCCCACCTTCAGCTGAACTGTCTTCATCTACCTCCATGTTCCAAGCACCATCACCCTTGACAACAAACACTTCTGGCTCCAGCAGACACTACACCCATGTGGGTTTTCCGGTTATTTTCACCTTTTGCCCTGAAGCCCTTCCCACTGCCAAATTCACACTATCAAAGACAACCGCCCTCTGAAACCTGCAACACATTCAAGGCAAGTTGTAAATGGCCAGTGTCTCTTTCTGGCTACACCTTCCAAAATATGCAAAGAAGTCAGTCCATGTTGTGTATGTTGTGTGTGTGTGTGTGTGTGTGTGTGTGTGTGTGTGTGTGTGGTGGGGTTGGGGGAGATGCATTGCATTTCAGCTAAGCTGATTGAAAGGGTGGGACCTCTTTAGGTGAAACTTGAGAACAGTAAAGTCACCAACAGAGAGCATTTCAAGCTTAGAAGCCACTGGACTTAGGTTTTGCCTGGTCTATACACAAGCTAACCAACAACCAGCAACCTGGTACAAGGCTCTGAGAGCTAACTAGGGAAATGGGGTTGGATAGCTTCTCAAACATCTGGCACAAGGGGCACCCATTGTAGGCAACAGAAGTTGTGTTAGCTTTCATTCGATCCAATGATAGTAGTTATTGAATAGTCTGTGGCTTACTGAATCATAGAAACGTGAGTGCTAAGGGCCAACTCCTGGATGCCTTTGCCCCTACTGGGAAAGCCCCGTTCAGACTTAAGTATGCAGCAGAGCCAGGAAGCGGCTGAGCTTGGACAGTGGTCCCCTGTCCTCTTCTGCATCAGCAGGAGCAGATGTTTCTAGCCCTGCCTCTCTCCACACTTCCCTAGGTTCCAAATACCAGCTTGGGGCTAAGGCATGAGTCCAAAAGAACCCACGTCATCAATGGAATCGTAGTGAAGCTCAAGAGATGATGTTCCAGTCTTCAAGACTCCATGGAAAATGGCCATAATAAGGAGTCTGAAATGAGCATCACACGATTCACACGGTCTTCTAGACAGTATTGTAATCAGTGAAGTTTCAGTGAAATGGAAAGACCAATCGAAACATTAAACACTTTAACTGTCAACTATTTCAAGTTCTGTTACTTCTTCCAGACTCATTTCAGAAAGCAAGAACAGTATAATTTATTTTCCCTGATAACCCCAAATCATATCCATAAACATCAGTTATT
This sequence comes from Mus minutoides, assembly GCA_902729485.2. Taxonomy (NCBI): domain Eukaryota; kingdom Metazoa; phylum Chordata; class Mammalia; order Rodentia; family Muridae; genus Mus; species Mus minutoides. Next base: position 2,804 of record CACVCL010031879.1, on the reverse strand, counting down.
TCCTGGTGTTGGAAAATAGCCATGGCCTTGATAACTGTCGAAGTATGGAGGAATACAGTCTCCTCAGCTGACCTCCCCTGCAGCGCTCTATCAGTCTCCTCCCTTCCCTCACAGTTTCTTAGCTACACGGTATCTCTCAAAAGACGATAAGTCAGCTATCTATCAAACTTTCCTCATTAAAAATGAAGCAAAGATTGGCTGGGAATGTAGCTCCATCACAGAGCACTTGTCTAGTGTTTGGTCCTCAGCATAAAGAGGGAGGGGGAGTGGAGAGGAAGGCACAGTTGTCTAATTGGTTTTATCTCCCTCTTTCCCTCCTTCCCTCCCTCCCTCCCTCCTTCCCTCCCTCCCTCTCTCCCTCCCTCCCTCCCTTCCTCCCTCCCTCTCTCCCTTTCTCTTTTTCCCCACCCCTTGCTTTCCCACCTCTCTTGATCCCCTCCCAGGGTTTCCCAATGTTCCTGATATTTATCTCTGAGTATCATGCACCTGAGATCTCTTTCTCTCTGTTTGTGTTTCCCTGATGTAGTTTTAATAACCTGTCGTTTTTAGTATCACTAACAGAAAGGTAACAGTAAAGGTAATGCTTTAGTCAGGGCTAAAGGTCCGCAACCTTCCCAGTGATGAAACCCCTTTAATACAACCAGAAAACAATTTTCATTGCTACTTCATAACTGTAAGTTTGCTACTGTTATGAGTCATAATGTAAATATCTGATAGGCAGGATATCTGACACTTGGCTCCCAAAGGGATTGAGAACCACTATTCTAGAGGAACAGAATGAACAGTATGAGAGAGAGAGAGAGAGAGAGAGAGAGAGAGAGAGAGAGAGAGAGAGATTAGAGTGGCTGTCTTCCAACTGAAAGTCCAAGAGTCCAGTTCAGTCCATGATGCTGGATGTCTCAGCTAGTCTTCAGTATATGTCAGGATCCTGAAAAAGCAAGCTCTAAAGCCAGCAAAGAACTGCCTCAGCGGCAGGGTAGATGAGCTTGCCCACAAGAATGAGGACAAGAAGACAAAAGCCAAAGCCCCCCTTTTCCCCATCTTTTATGTAGGCTGCCATCAGAAGGTGTAACCCAAATTTAGGGTGGCTTCTGACCCTCTAACGATCCAATTAACAAAAATTCCTTTGCAGGTGTGCCCAGCTACTTGACTTTTTAGTTGGTTTCAGATATAGTCAAGTTGAAAACCAAGAATGGTCATCACAGGTAAAAATCTTAAAAGTTTCAAACGTTCTCAATCTTAAAAAAAAAAAAAAATTACAGTCTAGTCCCAAGGGATAAACATCTGCCCCCATTTTCCTTCTTCTCTCACAGCTGAATATTTCTTCCTCGAGCATTAGTGTGTGGCTACTAGTTCACATCTCGCTTGCCAGAAATTGGCACCAGATCTCTTAGCAAACACAGAAGGCTTTTCTTCATAAAATATCAAATGATCTTCTCATTCCAGATTCTAACACAGTGACCCCATTTGTATTTTGTATTGCATATCAGAAGATCAGTGGCAAGAGCTTGAATTATGGGCTAGCCTTGCCAGCTTGAAGGGCTTGAGCCACATCATGTATAACTTAGGACAGCTAGCTCCTGCATGTGTCCCCCTCATAAACACTAGGAAGTAGTGTCTTAAATACCCAGCCATAGAAGGTTTACAGTGATATGGTTCCTGAATCACACTTAGTAACTCTTAGACACTTACAGTCCTAACAATTCAGGAAACTGAGGCAGAATGCTCATGAGTTCAAGGCTGGCCTGGCCAAACTTAGACCCATTCTCAAGATGTGAAGCATGCTGGGGAGAGGCTTAGAGGTAGAGCTCTTGCCTAAAATGTGTGAGATCCTGGGTTCAAATCCCACTGGTAGTAAGAAGAAGGAGAAGGAGGAGGAGGAAGAATAGGAGGAGGAAGAGATGGAGGAAGAGGAAGAAAAAGAGAAAGAAGTATGCTTTTTCTCTGTTCATCTATTATCTCTTACTCTCCTGCCACCCCACTCCACCCCCATTCTGCTCAGGCGTATTGTATTGTTATCTTTCTATCTTGTCCCTTCCCTGTTCATGGGCCATAGTACATTATAATAACCAAAAGTCTCCTAAAGGACATCAGGTGAGATCTGTAGAAGCTGAGACTGGAGAATGCAAAAACTGGATTCCAAGGACAGGGGTGGGGTGGGTGTCTTCTGGGAGATTGTTCTTCCCTTGGAAACATGTGTCAATGTGGTGTGTAGGCTAAGACATTTCCAGGGATTCTCTGAGACTGATGGAAACAGCTGATGTAAGCCTCAGTAGTGGCTGGGTTCCACTCTAAGGCATTTGCTGTGTGCCACTGGAGTTGTGCCCAGGAGGCTGGGCAGAGAGCTACAAAGTGAAGTGTCTTTAATCTTGGTCTCTGGAAGCAGAGACCTAGAGCCAAACTGTGGCTCAAGCTCACATTCTTCTTCCCAAGATATTTGCCATGATGTTAACCGGTGGGTGAATGAAGATAAGTGTATAAGGCCCAAACTTTCCAAACCCTCAGTATCTAACAACTCCACTGGGCAGAATATGGCATAGGCCATTGGGACTTGATTCACTAAGCCACCAAGCTGTCACTCAAAACTCCAGGGCACTCACATGTCGAGAAACACCAAGGAACATGAAGTAGACTAAGTTTTACAAAACAATGTCCTGTCTTCGTTTGCCATTGTTTCTCTCCTCCCAAGGACCACAGCCCGCTCCTTGGTCATCCAACCCTCTCCTTGGGGCTTCAATTCAGCTACTCTGAGCAGTGCCCGAGGTGGTTTTGCCTCCATTCCCACACTGTGTTCACCCTACAGA
>CACVCL010031878.1:0-24093 GCA_902729485.2 Mus minutoides | reverse complement strand
CCTCCCCTCCCCTCCCCCCTCCTGTGTTTAAACACCAAGCCAGAAGCAGAAGTGGGACAGCGTGGCTAATCTTCCACTGCAGTTCACGTCAGAAATATTAGACCTTGCTTATACTCAAAATATCTGCATTATTGTCTTCTGATATATACAGTAAATCTTTATGTACAATAAATCTTTCCTCTTTAAAGAAAACTAATTTGCTGATGGTAAGAGAAACCACTTTCTGAAGTATGCTTACATGGGGGGAAAAACCCACATGTTTAGTGAGCTAAAACAAGTGTCTATTTCTCAAGGTTTTAAAATAAGCAAACAGAAACACCCAAATGTGTATTTTAAATTTGCATTTTTCAGGCCAAAACATTTTCCTTGAGAAGGTCTTAAGCCTGGGGAGGCAATGGGAGAAACCAGTGCCTGGCCAAGCCCAGGGCATGGCACAAACAAATAAACAGGTGGGGTCTGCTTTTGGAGATCTTAGGGACCAAAGGGAGAGATGGCAGCAATTAAGCAAATAATGATTTAGGAGCTGGGAAGTGTGATGGTTAGCAAAGAACTTAAATAGAATCTCATTTTCTCATGCAATTTCTTCAAAATGCCCTGACCGCAGTGTGAGAGGACATCAGGAAGGAGCTGACCTAGATGACATCTGCAGAGATGGAAGGAACTTCATTCAATCTAGAGATGGATAAATGAGAAAGTGGGAAAAAAAATTGGTAATGGGCTGAGAAAGGAGAGGGAGGAGGTAGTGGATGGTTCCGAGGTCTCAGACTTGAGCAACGGCCAAGAGAGATGCCATTAGCGGAGGTGATAAATAGTGGAGAGGAGTGAGTATTCTACAGGATGGGCTAAACAAGGATTCAATTAGGGGCCCGATGTGTCCGAGATGCCTGCACAGTTTCAAAAGAATACAGTCTTAAATGTTTTTGCAACATGAGTCTGGAAAAAAAGTCAAGGCTGAGGGTTGTGGGAGTTGTTGGCACATGGATGTTATCCGCAGCCATGGAGATGATATCACACAGGGGTGAGACTAGACAGAACGAGAAAAGCTAGGTCTGGGATTAGCTCTGAGATGCGCCAGGCCTTTAAGAGAGCTGATAGATCTGACAACGAGCCCGAGCAGGCGAGGCTAGCAGCAGTCAGTGTCCAAGAAAGAAAACAGTCATATTTTATGATCCCAGACCACATATCCCTGGCAAGCAGCTGTCAACCACAACCCCGACTTGGCTCAAAACAGACTGAAAAATAAACCCACTGAATGCATGTCTGCCTTGTGGAGAGGGAGCAGGATGCACTGAATTGATCTAAAGAGTAAGATGGAAGTGTCATGTGGACGTTCTGGGGAGAAGGGAAAAGCCTCAGATCAACTTCCATGTCTGGGTTATGACTTGGTTACAGTAAATGAGGGATGATCTTGCTTAGTCTGCAGTAGACTGTCTTCTCTTCCCCGGCTTGCAGGAAGCTAAAATGCTGTGCCGTAGTGTTCTTGCTTCTCTATATGTTGGAAATGAAATAGGATGTTGAGATTTAATGAGAAAAGTAGCTTGATGAGCTACAAAGATGCAGGTTCAGCCTTGAGAAGTTAGCACAAATGAGTCTGAACCATCTCTCTCTCTCTCTCTCTCTCTCTCTCTCTCTCTCTCTCTCTCTCTCTCTCTGGTTTCAGTATTTCCCAACAGAAAGTGTGTCTATCTGGGAAACATGATTGTAGATCCTAGATGGGGTGTTTGTAGGTGCCAATCTCTAAATAGTTAAAAACAGAATCTTTATATAAAGTAAGTTGCTGATATCTAAGTAATTTGTTATGTTTCTGAGAACAACCATGTATCTCTTCCTGTAGAAACTAGATTTGTTTATTCTTAAGGTCTGTATCTGGAATCCTAGCACAAAAGAGAGTCCTTGGCCATTATGAGGCAATATTAACTGCTGGGGTACTCTGTGTGTGTGTGTGTGTGTGTGTGTGTGTGTGTGTGTGTGTGTGTGTGTATGTGTGTGTGTGTGTGTGCGCGAGTGCGCACATGTGCATGTGTGATCTCATTACTATGAATTAACGCTCTTTTGAAAATCAATGAAGAGACGGGAATACAAATATATTACTATTAAACACAAATGGTTTAAAAGCTTGGAGACCCTCCTGAAGTTGGTCTCTTCCCCCAGCTTTTCACTTTCCTTTTCTCTCTCAAAACGCATTTCGGTTCTTCTTCTGCATTTTCACTTCGTGTTTCTGTAACTTAATATCAACAGGTGGGAGGACTCCGTGTCTAGTTCCGCCAGGACATCTTTTCTGTAGATGCACAGCATTGTATGTTCCTGGGTCAGTTCTGCAAGCCAGGAGCCATTTGTAATAACCTGTAGAAGACCACATACCTGCTTTGAATCCAGAGTTTAAATGTAACGTGGATCCTCTTTGTCTCCGCCTTACTTTTAGCATGAAACTTGCTCATATCTGTCCTCCTAGCCTGGGTTTTACAGTTCTGCTATTTTGCTTCCTACTGATGCCAGCTTTTGGTCCAAACAAATCTTTTTTATATCATCAATGCTCTAAGCTGTTCATCTTCATCACTAAGTGGTTATACGCCAACTGCTCTAAGTGCATTTTCTGGAATGTACAGAGAGGACAGAAATTTCTGGATACCCAGAGCACTGTAGTCCTGAGACCCTCAGCCAAGGGAAAAAGAAAAAGGAGAGTCCTAGACAAACATTCATATTGCGGCCAGCACACAGAAGGGGTAATCATGAGAGAGTGAAGCTGATGTTGGTTTCTTGAGCGTTTTCACTTCTGGGCTCTAAGCTAGAAGCATTTCATATGTCATTAATCTGTAATTCATGCAACTCTTCTGTGTACATTAAACATCTGCCAAATTAAGTCACAAGCATTCTAAAAGTCAACTCTGGGGGTCAGCTTTTCCAGAGGATGGTTTTTATGTAGCTTCTTCTGTTGGCTCATTTTAAGCTTATTTCTTCGAAACTTAAAAGCAAGAGTGGACCAGGAACAGCAGCCGACAGTGAGGTCTCTCTGGAGTGTAACCTTCCAAAAGCCAACATCTGGGAGTGAAATTCAAAGTGGGTGGGATGGCTGGGAGAGCAATGACCGATGGCTTAGGCACTTGTGCTTCCTGTAGCTGGTTCGTAAGACAGTGCTCTCCTTGGGGTTTGCTGGCGTAAATATGCCATCTCACTCTGTATTTTGACCTTGTTATCTATCCTGCTTTCATTCAAATGAGTTTAAGTTGCCTAGGTTTGCAATTGCCTAGGAGATAGGTATAGAGTTGACTTAAAATTTTAAATTTTTATATACTTAAGCTAAATAGAAAGGGCATAAATGTTTGCTGCCTCATGAGGCATAGTATTTAATCTTTAGATTTATTTTTATTTATATGACTGTGCATACATCTATGTGAGCATATGTATGCAGGTGCTCAGAAGAGGATGTCAGATCCCCATAGAGCTGGAGTTACAGGCAGTTGTGAGCCTGGCAACGTAGGTGCTGGGTTCCAAATACAGATCCTCTACAAGAGCAGCAAGTGCTCTTAACCACTGAGCCATCTCCCCAGCCCCCAAAACGTAATATTTTCAAATCAAAAGTTCTTTTCAAGGAAGTTATCAACTTTAACTGCTATATCAACATTATATCAATAACTGGGAAACAAACAGTAAATAGTAAAGGAATGAGGGGAAGTACTCCCTAATACTCGGAGGTTTGTTTGGTTTTATTTTACTTGCTATTAACTGATCTTTTGTTCTTTCTACCTGTCCCTTTCATTTTATTCTGCAGTGGCTACAGATGTCTTCAATTCCAAAAATCTGGCCGTTCAGGCACAAAAGAAGATCCTGGGTAAAATGGTATCCAAATCCATCGCCACCACCCTGATTGACGACACCAGCAGCGAGGTGCTGGATGAGCTGTACAGGGTGACCAAGGAGTACACTCAGAACAAGAAGGAGGCAGAGAGGGTCATCAAGAACCTCATCAAGACGGTCATCAAGCTGGCCGTCCTCCACAGGAACAATCAGTTCAATCAAGATGAGCTGGCGCTCATGGAGAAGTTCAAGAAGAAGGTGCACCAGCTCGCCATGACGGTTGTCAGCTTCCACCAGGTAGAGTACACCTTTGACCGCAACGTGCTGTCCAGGCTGCTGAACGAGTGCCGAGAGCTCCTGCATGAGATCATTCAACGCCACCTCACTGCCAAGTCTCACGGACGGGTTAATAATGTCTTTGACCATTTCTCAGATTGTGATTTTCTGGCTGCCTTGTATAACCCCTTTGGAAAGTTTAAACCTCACTTACAGAAACTTTGTGATGGCATCAACAAAATGTTGGATGAAGAGAACATATGAGCTCGTGAAATAAGACTGTGACCAGCAGCGATCTATGTGACGCACAGCACTGATCGTAAAGGGAAGACGGACAATCTTTTAGAGATCACATGTATTTCAGAAAGGCTTGGCCCCATACGACCTGTTGTTGTTGTTGGACATTAATAGTAGTAGTACTTCTGTGTGGCTTGTTGTATTTGAAAGAAAAAAAAAGCGTATTGCCAAAAATTCTGGCTGCAAACGTCTTAATGAATGGCAAAATGTGAGAAAAATGGATAGTTGGTCATTCAGATGTCAAGGAATACAAAGACAGATGAGTGTGGCCCCAAGCGCTGGTACTTCTTGTGTTTTAGAGAAATCATGTTGGTGGCACGTTGGATATTTCTAATATGTATAAAGCTGTGTATCTTGACTTACCTTGATCCTTTGCTACATTTGTGTATCTCTCTTAAAATGCCAAGAACCTCTCTTTGCTGTCATTGATCCTTTTGAAACAATTTTGCTTCTTTGGTTACAGATTGTCATCGACCTTCAGCAATTAAATCTGAGGCAGTCAAACCGAATGCTCAGGAAAGCAAAAAAACTGTGCATCTGAAATCATGACTGTGGGAATGAACAATCTTAGACATCATGAGCAATGTCCATTGCAAGAGTGTGTTTTTGAAGCTGACTTCTGCCTTTTAGTACCATCAGTGATACTTAGAGTCTCAAAACTAGTGGCAGGATATTGCCTTGAAATATCTCCTTAGGGCATAACTTTGATGTCATCTTGAACATGTACTGACATGTTCCTGTATTAACATCTATTTTACCTGTAGGAAGAATAAATCTCTAGATTGGCTTTGATATTGAGACAATAAAATGTAAGTAGCATTTCAAAAAGAAAAAATTATTGAGTTTAAAGATGAATTCATCAGACTGATTTATGGGTGAAAGGATAGAAAGGACGTTGCTAAGTAACATAAGAAAGATGCATGTATTTCAGTGTATAACAGGGATTGATGAATAAAAGATGCCATTTTTTTTATTTAACGACTCGGGGATTTAGATTGTTTATTTGGTTTATCAACGAGTAGACTGATGACCATGTCTGTCTTCAGTGCTTAGAGTGCCATTTCTGTATAATTTTTGGTGTATGGATAATGAAGTAGACCCTTGCTTATTGTGTAAAAGAGCTAGTAGCCATCTGGGAAGTAACAGACCCAACCACTGGCACTAGATATTGGAATTGCCACCAAACCTGTCATTTACCTACCTCAAAAATATTGACTGAAAATCTACCAGCAAAGATCCCACAAGTGAAAATTCCCGAAGTTAAGATCTGCTTTGACCCATCATAGATTAGAAGGAAGTGGTCAGGGCTCTCTGAGACCCAGCTTTCTCAGTAAAGATAAACAGCCAGGGCAAAAATTACCTATGCTGGTGTGATGTCATACTGATTTGAGCTGGAAAGTATAATTCTTCCCTCCTAGAGCCTCTGGGTGATCCTAGAGGTTATAACACTAGTGTAATGGCTGCATTACTGAGATTGGAATTCCTAACTGCTGAATGACTCATTAACAAAGCTCAGCAGCCTTGCTTAACCAACATCCGGGAAGCTCAGAGTGTGATCTCATGGGAGCCACTGATCTGACTCTCTCTGCTCTACCAGTTCTTGCGCAGCAAAAGTACAGAGAGCGAAGCTTCTCAAGAACTTTTGGCTCAGGACATGACCAACAAAGCTAAAGACCCTGGGGGAAATTTAGAGATGTCTGCACATTTGAGTCATACTGATGGACCTGTAGGATAGCAACACAATGCACATGCAGACAGTGGTAGTAGCACCCCTTCCTTTTGTATGCCAGTGTCCTCCTTAGAGTTATTGTTGCCGTGATGAAACACCATGACCAAAAACCAAGTTGAAGAGGGAAGAGTCTATTCTTCTTACAGTTCTATATAAAAATTCATCATCCAACCCAGTAAGGGTAGCAATTCAAACAGTCCAGGAACCTAGAGGCAGGAGCTGATGCACAGGCCTCAGAGGGGTGCTGCTTACTGGCTAGCTCCCCACAGTTTGCCCAGCCTGCTTTCTAATGGAACCTAGGACCACCAGCCCAGGGAGTGGCCCCATCCACAATGGTCTGAGCTCTACCCCATGAATCACTAATTATGAAAATTCCCTGCAGGTATGCCTACAGCCCGATCTTATGGAGACATTTTCTCAATTGAGGCACCCTAATCTGATGACTGTAGCTTGTGTCAAACTGATATAAAATTAGCCAACATACCTAGGAAAGCATTAAAAAAAAAGAGTATGTGGAAAGTTAGTTCGAGAATACCCTGTCGAGGTCAAACTCTGCTTATAGGTAGATGTCCCTTATAGAAAATGGCATATTGTATTTGTATCTAGCCTACCTGTATATCTTTCTATATTTACAAGTCTCAAGAATTGTAACTTATAACACATAATACAATGTAATTGCTGATTTGGGGGGAAAAGGGTGTTTTGCTTATGGAATAACCACAAGAAAAAATTGTGTTTGTGTACGTGTTTAATGCAAACTTTTAAAATATTTACTTATTTGTGAGTGTGTGTGTGTGTGTGTGTGTGTGTGCGCGCGCGCGCGCCTGTGGAAGTAAGAGAACAAATAGAAGGAGTTGATTGTCTCCTTCCACCATGTGTGATGGGTTTGGGGTCCTGTGTGCACTCTGCTCAGTGGATTCTGGAGATGAGAACTCATGGATCAGGTGCCTGTAGCGGCAGGTACCTTTACTTGCTGAGCCATGTTGCTGGCCCCTACAAACACACACAAAAAAATTTGAATCTACTTATACAGAACCCATGGACATGGAAGATTAACTGTACGCTGAAGCAGGGAGTCTATGCTGCCATTTTTCAGAATCTTCTGAAAACCGTTGTCTTGTTAGTCTTTCTTCTGGAAAGTATGCATTTCCGGGTCAGTTAAAATGCCACAATTAGCAAGTTATTTCGTGACGCCTGTCGGTTCGCTTTTTTGTATGAGTAGCCAGCTAATTTCTGATGTGACTAGACTCTCCTGTCTTGCATGGCTTTAGGTAGGAAGGGCTAGAACTGGAAAGAATTTGAAGACGCTTAGGTTAGATTACTCTGAGCTAAGCTAATGCAATTAGGGATCTTATTTTATATGTCTTTGTTCTCTCTCTCTCTCTCTCTCTCTCATTGTAACCCAGCCTGTTCTAACCATTTTCTTCTAAATGATGTCTTTTTTAGATCTCATGAAAGGAAGAAATGTGTTAGAACTGATTTTATTATGTGCTGATGCTTTTTCTGCAAAATGTATGAGCTATATAATAAATAATAACCAATACTGGAAATTAACATTTATGACATGACAGGTATACTCACACAATAACCCCCACCAAAATCTTTATTACTTTGCAAATGAGGAAACGAAGGCAAGGGAAATTTAGTTTTTTCTTGAGGTCACAATTAAGTATCACAGTTACAGTATCAGTGTGCCCTTGCTTGTATTTAAATGTAGCATGTCTAAAAGCAAGAGTAAGCATATCATTGTCTCAGAAAAAGAGGTTTTTATGCCTGTGAAAAAAACTTTCAAATAATGTACTTTCTAGATCAAATTTAAATCACTGCAGGTCTGACCTATTCTCAAAGATCTGGGTCTAATACTATACAAAGTCATTTTCAATATTGCAGCATGAGTTCTAATTTGAAGGGATGGCATAGCTCAGATTTCTGTCTCTTGTAGTGCCTCAACTCAAGGTGCTCACAATTAAGTTGGGTTTAAACACGGGCTCATGAGGGGAGACACAGACAGCCTTTGGAGGAGGCACAGCACTATGCCTGCCCCAAGGCAGTCCCCCATTGTGCGCCAAGGAGTAGTATGACATCAGTTCAAAGCGTCAAGTTTATTTCCAGGTTTAGAGGCGGAAAACTATTTTGACAAGTAAGATTAAAAACATACTCTTGGGTTTTTCTGATTATTAGAACTTGCATATACAACTCAGTTTGTGACAAAGGAAAGCATGTGTGAGAGGCCTTAATGACATAGAAATATCCCTGCAGCAGGGTCTCCTTTGGGATTTCTCTGGAAAGCCCCACCTCCAGCCCACTATGTTAATACACTTGTAAAACAAAACAAAACCCTACGAAACTTAACCTGATGGGTTCCTGAGCTCCCCAACTCCCACCCCATGGTTTAAGATAAAATACTTTTTGTAGCTTGAACTTGACGGGTTGGATTTTTTTTTTTCCCCACTGAGAGTTTAAATGACCCTTGAGATAGGATGGGTTGTCTATGAGCTAAGCTATAACTGAACAAATCCACCTTGATAAATGAAAGGTCCATGCTGTCATCCAGAGGCTGAAGTATTTGTAGAGGAAGTTAAGTGTTATCTAGTCGCAAGAAAATAAAAGTATTCTAATGGAACAGCATACAGACAGGAATCATAGTGTTTAAATATTGTTGTTAGGCTTGAATTTCCATACTTGCATTTTCTAAATTAGCTGAACTTAGCAGTGTTTGGCTTGAAAAATTACACACCTGAACAGAAACCTCTAAATAACTTAAACTCAAGGCAGTTTTAGAACTGTTATTTTACAGATAGAATTGTTTCTTAGCTCTGACACAGTTTCATTTTCTGTAATTCAAGTAACAACTACAAAGCACTATATATAAAGATCATATATCAAATTTAGGGGCTGGAAAGATGGCTTAGGGGTTGAGAGTATATGGTGCTTTTACAGAGAACCTGAGTTCAGCTCCCAGAACATAGTGGCCTGTGACTCCAACTCCAGGGGATAAAACACCTCTGCTGGCACCAGCATTCATATGTATATACCCACACAAACATATTCACATCCATTTAAAAATAAGTCATTAAAAAAAAAAAAAAACAAGCCTAGTGAGGTAAGGTGGTAAGCACCTATAATCTCAGCACTTTGGGAGCTAGAGGCAGTAATAGCAGGAGTTCAGACACATAATGAATTCATGATTCATGGCCTGCCTGGACTATGAGGCTCTGCTTGAAAAGGAAGAAGGAGGAGGAGGAGGGGGAAGGAAGAAGAAGGGGAGGAGAAATAAAGAAAAAGAGAAAGAAAGAAAAAGAAAGGAAGGAAGGAAGGAAGGAAGGAAGGAAGGAAGGAGGAGAGAAAGGGAAAGAAAGAGAAAGAAAGAAAGAAAGAAAGAAAGAAAGAAAGAAAGAAAGAAAGAAAGAAAGAAAGAAAGAAAGAAAGAAAGACCTTTATATAACTCCCTAATGAAAATGCTGAAACACTCATCAGGAAAAATGAGTCAGCTTTTGCTTCTGAAATGGTACAACAGGAAAAATCTATGCTTTACAATCACCCATTACAATCACCCATTACAATCACCCATTACCATCTCCACCAAGTGTTGAACAGTTCTCTCTTTTACTCTGGTGTCCTTAGGGACACTTATGTATGGCCGAGAACCAGAGGGACCTTTTTACCTCAGGGAAATTCATGAAAGGGAAACACTGTAAGACTCGTTTCTGTCTTTCCCAAAAAGTGTTTTTTCCACCCAGTGACGAGCTTGAGGTTCAGGTCAGGGGCTACAGCGTTGCTGTCTGCAGAGCACGGAGAGAGGATGTGGACACGCCAGGCAGCAGTCCCAGCTATGAGGAAAGTATCTGTGCTTTGGAAAAATGCTCTGCACACGCAGGGAGCCCAGCTCTGTATTCGCCAGAGTTCCATGTGATCTTTGTAAGATCAGGCAGCCAGTGAGTCACCCCTTGTCCTTCCTGGGTGACTGAGAGCATTCTGCCCGCTCTACTCTCTGCTGCACAATTCTGGTTTTGACTTGTGAAAATAAAATGACTGATCAGGCACTCACAGTTCAATCTTAGCACAAGGGAAAAATACTTGAATTGGGGCCAGCGAGATGGCTTAGCAGCTGAATCAGTGGCTCTCACCCTTCCTCATGCATAACCCTTTAATACACTTCCTAATATTGTGGTGACCCCCAACCATAAAACTATTTTTGTTGCTACTCCATAACCATAATTTTTCTACTGTTGTGAGTTGTAAATATCTGATATGCAGGATACCTGACATGTAACACACAGATTGAGATCCAATGAACTAAATGCACTGGTAGCCAAGCCTGAAAACCTGCTTTTGGACCCTGGAAGTTACAAGATAAAAGGAGGAACTGACTCTCACAAGTTGTTCTCTGACCCCCAGAAAATCTGTGCACACAAACATATTTTTTTTTTAGTTTAATATCTGATTTTTTTAAAGTGTTCTGATTCACAAAGTCAGCTAAGGCAGTAAATTGCTCTGCACTTTGACTTTTCCATTTAAAAGCTTGCAAACAGCTAAGTCATCTTAAGTGTGTGGCATCTAAACATGAGGCAGAGAAGTAAAGCGTAGATATTTTTATTGTCACTATTGCATGGGATAATTGATCGTAAGAGTAGATATCTTTATTGTTACCATTGCATGGAATAATTGATAGTTAACAAGACGTGCTGCTCTCATTCCCTTGAAACAGATTTTTATTCGCTCAGTAGGCACTGTTGTTTCTCTATGCTAAAGAGCATCCTCATTGCCTGCTGCTGTGGTCTAAGACCACTTGTTTTTCTGAAGGATAAAACCTCTCTGGTCACTGGGCAGAAATCACTGTGTAAATTGCTGTGTTTACCTAACCAGGGACCCCACTTTCACAACTGGACAGTCACACCTTTACCTGGCTAAAACATTCACTAAAGAACAGACCCTGAAGCCGGGCGTGGTGGTACACGCCTTTAATCCCAGCACTCTGGAGGCAGAGGCAGGGGGATTTCTGAGGCCAGTCTGGTCTACAAAGTGAGTTCCAGGACAGCCAGGGCTATATAGAGAAACCCTGTCTCGAAAAACAAACAAACAAACAAACAACAACAACAAAAAAAAAAACAGACCCTGAAATCCAAGGGTAGAAACATTCCATGGTGTTTTCAAACAGTGTGTCGGGAGTTTGGCATCTCTTCCTCCTGGGAAGTCACTGGAGGGTGACCAGGTAGAACCTGCCAGGGAACAGAGTGCATAGGCTCAAGCCAGCAGCAAACTTATTTCCTGCTCCTGGCATGCCAGGGAGCTTTCTCCCTATGTCTCAAGAACTTGTATAGACTCAACTATTTCATATTTTCGTTGGGATGATAAAATCAAGCACAGAGGGCTCTGAAAGGTGAGGACTTTCCTTTGTGGGCGCTGTTTAGTGTTGGCCTTCTGCCATTTCCCAAGAAGCAATGCGAATAAGCCTGAACCTAAAGGGAATTCAGCTACAGGCTTCAGCAGATCCAGAGAACCCCATCCAATTCAGCTCCCCTTGAAAAATTGGCTTTTGCTTTTAATTTAGGAAAAGTATTTCCGATTGAGTTGTGAAAACTCCTGCCTGGTTGTCATTTGGGCATGACCTCTTGACTGTTACACTCTACATTTCTGTAAATTGCTTGATCGTTTCTGCTGCCATTAGTCACAGGCAATAGATTGTCTGTGTGTGTGTGTGTGTGTGTGTGTGTGTGTGTGTGTGTGTGTGTGTGTTAACCAAGACCATTTAGCTGTCTCTCATGATTCCTAGGGTTACATAGGCTCAACCAGACCATTCCCTGTTTAGATTTGGGACTGGGAATTATCCGCAGGACCTCATGCATATTCATGCTGAGTATATGCTACATTCCCTGTATTTTTGGCATTTCTCTTCTCTCATGGCTGACAGTCATATTGAGGCTGAAGATTAGCCTGGAATCCTAGGGTGACTGGGCCTCTTGATCTTCCCCAGCACCCCCTACCTCTATTTCCTTAAGAGTAAGTACCACAAGTGCAAAAGCAGAAGTTTGCAGGCTTCGAAGATCTCACACCCAGACCGATCCAGCAATACTTCTGCTCCCTGTACCAGTCAGAGCCTGCCAAGGTACTTCTGGGAGTCCTCAATTGTACCCTTGGAGTTGATGGTTCTCTAGGAGAGCTTGGGGGACTCCTGGAAAAGGTTATACTCACAGTTATGGTTTATTCCACTGCAAGGAAAAGAGACCCATTTGAATGTTTCCGGGGAACTTCCTCCAGTAGAATTTTATAGACCACTTAATTTTTCCAGATGCAATGTGAGACAACATATGCAAAATATTACCAACCACCAAGAAAGCTCCTCTGACTCGTGGGATCCAGGTGTTCACTGAGATCCAGGTGTTCACTGAGATCCAGGTGTTCACTGAGATCCAGGTGTTCACTGAGATCCAGGTGTTCACTGAGGCATGTAGCTTTCACTTGATTGAGTCTTGTCACTGACGCTCTAGCTCCTCCAATGGCAAAAGAACACAAGATGACTCAGGGACCCAGGGTGAACTTTTAAAATAGACACCCAGAATCAATGACCTCCTTAGCATCAACTATTTGGTAAGCCTTCTGGTTCCTAGGTACATAGACAAATTTTGATCAAGTAAGGTATTCCAACACATAAAAATGATCTTCCAGGGAGTGATGAAGACTCTGTTTTCTCCGGAATGTGCACACACGTGCAACCTGGCTTCAGTATTGGAGGAACTATGCCAGGGCAAGGGCTCTAGAATGAGTAGTTCTTAGAAGTTACCTGTACTGACTAAATATTATGTCATTATTTTTCTGTCCTGGCTCCAGCAAAGACACCACCAACCCTTGGGGGGATCTAGAGTTCCTCAGGGGGAATTGTTTTCAACTAGAAACAAATACAAGAAATAATGATAGACTAACCTGTTCATAGTTGACATTCTTGTCCCTGTGAAAGGTAAGTCCCCAGCCATGCCTGAAAAATTAATTTAACTATGCTATTCAAGAAACTTTGGACTGTGCAAGAACACCTGGGTGCTAGTCCTAAAGAGTTAGCTGACTAACTGAGGAAGGGGGAGCCAACAGTGCACAGTTAATCTAGTTCTAACTTTGGCCTCCCAGAACGTTGAGGATATACTTCCTGAAATGAAGATTTTTTTTTTCTACCAGTTTGGGGTTAAAATTGACATTTTTAAAGCAAGAGACTCAAAGTGGCAGATTCCTTCTTTAATCGAATGTATGTGAATGTCTGTATATGTGCATGAGCATGCATGAGGAGGGATAGTGTACATAAAAGAAACAAAACATGCATGAGGCCTTTTGTTTTTATTCAAAACAAAGCTGGTTACAAATGAGTCCATGAGGAGATGTGGATTACAAACCCTGGTAAGTGGAAGAATGAATTTGAAAACAAGGAACGGTTTCATCAATCGTTAACATTTAATTCATATTTAAAGTTTCATAGATATCTGAGTGATAGCAACAAAGAGGAACTTGTTAGCCTTGTCTTTTGAGAAAGGGTCTCAGCTGTAGCCCAGGCTGACATAGTACTTAAAACCTTCCATCATCCACTTCCCGAGTACTGGATAACGTGATACCTACTTTAAAAACCTTTTGCTTTAAATCATTTAAAATAGACTTCTCCACACCTCAAGAAGTTAGACAAATTCTGACTTCATCACCTGTGGTCATGAAGTACATGTGTGCCCCCTAAGCCCTCGGGTGGAGACCCGGGAGAACGTATTAGCATGGATCTGAAGACAGTCGCCTCCCTTGAAGCCGTGTTTGTGGATGGTCTTGCTGTTGACCCGGGAGTTAGTGAATTCTTCCCAGCACTTAGTCACATGTCACTACCACTGTCCTGAGGAGAAGCACTAACAAAATGTCCTGTCTTCTTGTCTGCAGAGGATTAGAGAGCAAACGCAGAACAGACTCCTGAGCATTGAGCCAAGGTGGGGGGTCAGACCCTCCCTGAGATTCAGCCCCGGTGGCTTTCTCTGTCTCTAGAAAAAACAGGGCTCTTCTCCTTCACACTGAGTTCCATCCAGAGAGCCACTCCAGATACCTTCTAGACAAATCACAACACTTCCCGACACTGGCTGACTCAGGAAAGAAATTTTTATTTTTCATGATTACGAAAAGATGAGATTTTGAAGTTCACAGTTTTGTTTAACTGGGAAGATGGCTTAGTTGATAAAGAGTTTGTCATGCAAGCATGAGGACTGATTTCAGATCTCTGGCACCCCCATTAAACAAACAAAAACAAACAAATAAAAAGAGTATGGGCTTGCAGCTGTAACCTGGGAAAGCGGGAAAGTGGAGACAAGAGGATCCCTCTGCTGGCTGGCCAGCTAACCAAATCTAAGCTAAGTGAAAGACTGTGTGTCAGAAAAATAGATGGAAAAATAAGGGACATGCATATAGACATACACAGAGACACAAACAGTCACAGACAGACACACACACATTCACACAGACAAACACATTGGACACAGACACACACGGACACAGATAGACACAGACATACACACACACACACACACACACACACACACACACACACACACACACACGGACACAGGTGCGCGCGCGCACACACACACAAACACACCACACAAGGACATATACACATTTCGATCTATCTCTTTACTTAACCATGCCCTCTCCTCGAAGATTGATAATGTAAAGGTGTGTGTTGCTTATAAACCCCACTTTGTGTTCTGAATCAGATTGGCTTTCCACAGCAGACCCAAGAGAGACATCTCTCTAATATCTTACAGATGGCCTTTGCCATACTTCCCTCCTCACCCCAGGCTTTCGAAGGAAACTATACAGACAAGACATTGGCTTGGCACTTCTTTCAGCTTAAGGGAAGGGAAAACCAGCATTTAAAAAAAAATCTATTGTATGTTTTGCGTGCATGGTGTGTGTATGCGTGTGTGTATTTGTGTGTATGTACCATGTGCATGCAGTGCCCACAGGGGAGGAAAGAGAGCTCTTCTAGAACTGGAGTTAGAGACATGGTTATAAGCCACCATGCAGGTTCTGGGAACCAAACCTAGGTCCTCTTAAGAGCAGCGAGTGCTCTTAAGGCCAAAACATTCCATGATGGAATGAAGTACATGTGTGTCCCCTAAGTTGGAGACCCAGGAGAAAATATTAGCATGGATCTGAAGACAGTCGCCACCCTTGAAGCCGTGCTCCAGGTCCACAAAAGTCACCATCTTGATAAGAGTTGTTGTCAGTGTGAACTGAATTTGGAATGTAAAACAAATGAAGCGTATCAGTCTTTCTGTAATCAATTTCAACACCAGAGGTGCTCCCTAAATAGTTCACCTACAAGTCCTCTCTGCCTACTTTTCTTGGTAGCCAAGAAAATCTTCCTGCACACTGTGAAGACTCCAGTTCTTGGAAGCCAGCTCTAAGTTGATGTGATCCTCCATTCATGCAAACAAGCTCAGGGAGCAGGACAGATGAGGCTGGAAGTCTTAGAGGCACAGTACGGTTGCTCCTTCCTTACTGAGTGCAAGGACTTTGTGTCAATACCCTTGTAGGGTAAGCAGGATGGTCTCAGCCAGTAGCATTAGACTCAAATGGAGAGGGGTTCTGGGTTTCTAGCCATGTTTGAGGGAACAGCGTTTGCAAATACGGACAGAACTAGTTGAACCTAGACAGGCCTAAAGATTCTTCTTTCTTCGGTGCTGGGAGTAGAGATGCAGGCACCCGCAGCTGGCTTTTTCACATGGGTCCTGAGGATCAGAACTTGGGCCCCAGGCTTACACAGTACGTGCTTTGCTGTCTGAGCCATCTCCCCAGTGATGTTAAATTATGGTACTAAACATCCTTTCAGGTGCTATTTGTTGCCTTGTTTGCTTTCTTTATAGTTGTTGCTTTTGATTTTCTTGGGTTTCCTTTGAAGAACTATTCTATTACTTTTCTTTTTATTAAAAAAAAGTAGTATTTTAAGTGTGTGGGTGTTTTGCCAACATGTATGTCTATATCATCTGCATGCCTGGGTACCTGGACAGATCAGAAGAGGGTATTGGGTTCCCTGGAACTGGAGTTAGAAACAGTTGTGAGCCACCGTGTAGTTGCTGGGACTAGAACCTGGATCCTATGAAAAAAAGTAGCCAGTGCTCTTAAGCACTGAGCTATCTTTCCACTCTTTCCATTCCCTCTCTTGTTCTCCTTATTCCCCTCCTTCTTCTCCCCTCTTTATCACTTTTCCTCTTCTTATATACGTACTAAAGTATAACATGCATATGGAGAAGTACAGCTCTCCAGAAGTGAAATGCATATTAACTACCATCACCACCCCAGAACAGCTGAACCCTTCTTATACTGTACATACTTGGGGTAACCAAGTTATTTTCTATAGGACTAGAGATTAGTTTTGCTTGGTTTTTGACTTGCCATAAAAATAGTGGCACACACCTTTAATCCCAGCACTCGGGAGGCAGAGGCAGGTGGATTTCTGAGTTTGAGGCCAGCCTGGTCTACAAAGTGAGTTCCAGGACAGCCAGGGCTATACAGAGAAACCCTGTCTCGAAAAACCAAAAAAGAAAAAAATAATAATAATCATGTAGCATGAACTCTTTTACAATGGGTCTCTTTTAATCATGAGGTTCATCAGACATTTCTAAATTACTTCTAGGTGTGACAACTTCAACTTCATGCAGCAAATTCCATGAGGATATCAACAATCATGAAGATGTCAACTGTCAAAGCATCCATTGTCCTGAGGTCTGAGACACCTCATTAGCCAAATAGTATTTTGGGGTGATAACATATTGACGGCACATACCTGAACTGCTCTATGAAGACCTAGCAAAGCAGCTGCTAGGTTATCCAGGTGACTGGTGAGATGGGACAAGAATGATGCCAGTATATTTCCTGGAATCTGGGGACTCATGGACATCAATGTTTTTGTCACCCTTCCCCCACCAAGCGGCATTTCTGAGAACATCTGGGTAAGGATAGAGGTGAATACCTAGGTTGGCCTGCTCCATCGTCTCTAATCAGTAGCTGGGCTGTTGCTAATCTAATGTCTCCTGTGTACAAATGAGAGTGAATGGGGGAATCTGACCCAACTTCTCACAGATGATAAAATTATTTGTTCCAGAACAGAGGAAATGGAGCATCTTGCGTAGTCAAAATTACTTCTTATAGAGATCAGATGGATTTGAACCTTTCTGGTTTATTTACAAGTTCTGTCCCCTTTCAGACATTTCTCACATGTTGGTTATCTTGGAATTCAGACTTTTCCACTCTGACCATGATGCTGTCATAAGGAAGTATTCTCTGTTTGCCATTATGGAGGTACTAGAAGGTCTTTGCCATCCTCTGCCACAATTAGTTAGGCAGCATCATTCTCTTTACAGAAAAGGATATGCTTAAGATATGCTTAAGATAACACACCTTCTAGCTCAATGGCTCTTAACCTTCCCGGTGCTTCGATCCTTTAACATCCTCATGTTGTGGATGTCGTCCATAAAATTATTTTGTTGCTAGTTTATAACTTCAATCTTTCTACTGTTATGAATTCTAATGTAAATATCTGTGTTCTCCAGTAGTCTGAGGGTACCCTTGTGGAAGGGTTGATCATCCCCAAAGGACGGTCAACTTAGGCTGAGAACTACTCTTCTAATACAGGTGGTAAGTGGTTTAGTTCACTGGAGCTTGAATCTGCAACCAGTATTGAGAACCCTACCCTTTGGCATCCACCCTAGCTGATAGGTGTCTCTGTTCCCAGATATGCATTTGTACAAGGCTCTGTGGCTTAAAAGAAGAGGCTGTCAAAACTTAGCTCTGTGTTTACTTCTGTAATGCTTGCTCATGAGTACAAAAGTCAGAAAGCTAACAGTCATTAGCTGCAACAACTGGCTCGCTGCTGAAAGCATGACAACTGAGATCTCTTGCTATTGTGTCCACAGCTCTGATGATTAGTAAACATATGGATGAGGAACCACTAAGTGGCTGTGATAGTGTCTGATCACAGTAAGATGGGATTACTCACTTTCATTGAATAGAATTGCATAAGGCATTCGAGTAAAACAACAAGAGAATTGATTGTAGCTGTTACACATAATGCACATAAGGCAGGCCATCCCCGTTCGGCTCCGCTTGCTCCAGTTGGTCAGTACGCTATAGCTGACTTCAGACGCACCAGAGGAGGGCATCAGATCTCATTACGGGTGGTTGTAAGCCACCATGTGGTTGCTGGGACTTGAACTCATCACCTTCAGAAGAGCAGTCAGGTGCTCTTACCTGCTGAGACATCTCACCAGCCCTGTCTTCACCACTTTTACTGACACTACCACCACGGACACTGTCACCGCTGCCACTACCATCACTACTTCTGGCATCACCTGTAGAACCATTGCTGTCACCTACAAGAGGTGAAGGGAATGAGGACTTGCTGTGTGTAGACTGAAGCCAGTATGTGGGTCAGGATTCATCCACAGTAAACAGTTTCCTCTTCTAAAATAAATTCTAGCTGCTAAATTTCAGATTCACACTACACTTCATCTATCCTCCTTGCTGTTTTATGAAGAAGGAATCTAATATCGAGAGTATTTTGGAGGCTTGCTTCATTCTTGGAGCGTTTTGAGGTTATGAGTTGAATGGCCCTCATGCAAAAGTCTTGGACCAGAGGTAGTTCAGATTTTGAATGTGAAGTGTTTTTTTTTTTAAATTAAATATACAAACAAACAAAACCCCAACCCCAAAAAACTTGAAATGTTCCAAAATTCCAGGAAAGCTTTAACATGTAGCAGTTTGTATGTAAGGAAGATTCAGGTTTACAATAAGATGCTAACCTTTATTTTGGGAAATATATGTCTCGTATTACTTTATATCATTCTTTTTCACTTTTACAATACAGTAACATATTTAACCATAGGTGCCAGGGCTGTGCTCACTTCCATCCAACCAAACCCAAATTCTGACTGACACAGTCTGCTGCTCCCTTCCCCTCTCAGCCAGCCCCCAGCTTGGCTGACATCATGTTCTTGGTGCATCCCCACGCCTAGAAAGGTGATTGGTCAGTTTTCTCTAAGTCACTCTTGCTCCCGGCCATGGCTTTAATATGGATTCCATTCGTATAAATGTGATCCATATGTGTGTCATCTGAGAAGAACTTGTCTTTTCTATGAGCTCTTTAAGACACACACAAAAACATTCTTCGTTTGTCCCCCTTGGCTTCCTTTGGTTTCTATGATGGCTCTATTGTTTAAAATCCTGGAATTTCGAAGGCCATGACCAACTGGTATAGGAGAAAGAGGATGATTGACACTTGCTATAATACTCTACATTCGTAGGTATTGACTCTGGCTTACAGCTATTGGGTTAGATGTGCTCTCAATTAACTGACTAAATCTACTCCTTCCTAGAACATAGATCTCTTGCCCATATTGCAACAGAGGCAATCTGGCCTGGATTTTATGTCTTGTCTTGGTTTCTGGCATTGTATTTTATTGTCATTCAATATGCTGGAGATTAATTAAAGATACATGTGATCAGATCTCATGCATGTTTGTGGGAGTTGATATCCATGGCTAAAACCCATTCCTTATTATACTATAACAATATCCTATTTTCATTTAGAAGAATCACCTGTCTCCAGTTTTTTGCCCCTTTAGGTATCAGCTAGACCAGAGAGATGACTTGGCACTTAAAAGGACTTGCTTTGAATTCCTGATAACCCTGGAGTCCACGTAGAAGAAACAGCACATCTGGAGCTACCTCCACCAAGTTGTCTTCTGACTGGTACGCCCTCTGTGGCAGGCACACCCAGACTTACATTCACATACACTCATGCACACAAATCCACACATGCTTGCTTACACAATAGGTAATGACGTTAAAGTTGATAAAATAAACAAAAACCAGTTGGGCATATGACCTTCTTCTGGCCAGTCAGAACATTCCATTCCTGTCCAATAATGATAGGTTCAGGACTAAATACAAAATTCAATGATGCAACCAACACTGACTTGGCTGTAGGGATTGGGGGTGCAGTTGCCTTGGTTGACACAAACTAGAATGCACGAGTCCCTACATTTGGAGTACTTTCCTAGTACACAGGGTAATGGGTTCAATTCCACAAAAAGCCATAGATCTTCCTAGTAGTATTTATTTATTTATTTATTTATTTATTTATTTACTTTTTACTGGTATTGAACATTGACTCCAATGTCTTGAGCATTCTAGGAGAGCACTGTGGGCGAGTTGTGGCTTCTTCTCTCTTTTCACTTTTGAGACAGGGTCTCACTAGATTGGCCAGGCTGCCCTTGAACTTACCAAGTAGCCCGAGTAAGCTTTGAACTTCCAATCCTCCTACCTCAACCTCTTGAGTAGCTGTAATTATAGGCCAGTTATTGAGTATAGTACCAACAGGCTCAGTTCACTCCATTATCCTTGCCTGAGATACAGGAAGAAACCATTGTCTCTTGTCCATGGGGAAAAACCCTGAGGAAAAAAACCAGATCTTTAATGCAAAACCAACAAAAGAAGCAAAAACAAACTACTCATGCCATGACCTTAGGTCTAGCTGACATCAGCCTGCTTGGAAATTCTTCAAGTTCAAAGCCAATACTCCATAATCACCATCATTATCATGCTCATCTTAGTCATTGTTCTATTGCCTTGAAGAGACTCTGTCCTGGCTAGTTTTATGTCAATTTGATACAACCTAGAGTCATTCCAGAGGAGGGAACCTCAATTGAGATAATGCCTTTATAAGATCGGGCTGTAAGCAAGCCTGGGGGAGCATTTTCTTAATCAGTGGATGATGTGATTGGGCTCAGCCCATGGGCAGGGTTGGGCCACTCATGGGCTGGTTGTCCTGGGTTCCTTGGAGAACAAGGTAGTAAGCAGCACCCTCTATGGCCTCTGCATCTGCTTCTTCTTCCTTCACTTGAATTCCTGTCCTTAGTTCTTTCAATGATCAATAGAGATATGGAAATATCCAAATAAAAAACCCTTATCTCTCCAACTTGCTTTTGTCATGGTGTTTTGGCACAGCAATAGTAACCCCAATGGCCTAGGCAACTTTTATAAAAGAAATGATTTAATTGAGGGCTTGCAGTTTTAGAGGTGCAGTCTATCATCATCATCATCATCATCATCATCATCATCATCATCATCGTGGGAGCATGGTGGCATTTGGGCAGTCACTGGAGCAGTAGCTGAGAGCTACATCCTGATCCATAGGAAGAGGGAAGGAGATATAAGGGAGCTGGCTTGGGCTTTAGCAATCTCAAAGCCCACACCCAATAACACGCTTCTTTGAATAAAGTCACACTTCTCATCCTTTTTATCCTATTACTTGAGAATTTGCCTTTATCAGATTGACAAGTCTGTGGGGCAGTATTTCCTTTGATGCTTAATGTGGGAGGACCCAGCCCACTGCGTGCAGTACCATTCCTGGCAGCTTATCCTGGGCTATATAAGCAAGCAAACTGAGCAAGCCATGAAAGCAAGCCCGTAAGCATCATCCCTTCGTGACCTCTACTTCAGTTCCCGCCTCTAGGTCTGTGTCCTGATTTGAGTCCCTGCCTCGTCTTCTTTCAATGATGGACTTTAAGCAGTAAGATGGAATAAACCCTTTCTTCACCAAGTCACTTTTTGCTCCTGGTGTTTATCACAAACAGCAAACTAGAACACTTGAGTATCAATGAAGAGTTGAATGTTTGTATTCTCCTTGCTCAGTTTAAGGCTGAAATACTTTATCAAAGGCAGTCCTCCTGATGGGATGTTTGGGCTAAGCTTTTTCCAGTGGACATTTGGAAAACAAAACAACACAATATAACCACTACCACCACTACCACCACCACCACAACAACAACAACAAAACCAACCCAACACTAAGCAAAAGGCCTGACCCCATTTCTATGGCAGGCAGTACACTGAAACCTTCCTATGACTGATCTTGTTTCTTTCACAACTCCAGGAGGTAGACACACCATTTTACAGGTGGGAAAACTTAGGCTTAGAAGAGAGAAATTGTTGAAATATTCCCATCTGCTGCGCCGTGGAGGCAGCATTATAACCCAGGCTGTGTGGGTTCCGAGTTCCTCCTTCAAACGCTTATGCAGACTGCTCACGACCCTCCCCCCAGCCTGCGCACATCCAGTCTGGCAGGATTTGCCTCTGGTCTCCAGGACCTGTGTGTTCTACACCAGGTCTCAGCTCAACAGGAGACTTAGATTCCAGGACTCAGGACTCCCTGGGCCATCCAAAAGGCTCACCGTGGGATTTTCCAGTGGCAGTTATGGACAATGGAGACAGAACTGAATCATGTTGAGGAAGTAGGCTGTCTTTCCCGAGAAGAATTGTGATATTCTGTCTGCCTGTTCCTTTATCCATTGAAGATGTCTTGTGTGGGAGAACAATCATCTTTTCCTAATGAATCACATGCAGTTCTATTCATTGCATGTAGTTTTACTGCAATGAACCGGATGGTAATGAAAGGTAATAACTTTCATTATTTTCTTTTATTGATAATGTTCTAATGGGAGGCAGAGGTGACTTTTGATATTAATTCTATGTGAATTTCTCATCAACAACACAGTTTGGCTTCACAATGAATTAAAAACAGAACAGGTTCTACCGTGCCGTAGAATCTTCATGCTGCCCATGCCACGTTGATGATTACAATAAGCACTCTGTGCTCTTTGTCAACTCTTATCGCCGGCTTGGCTCGGCCTCCTGGAGATTGTGTGTGTCTGTAGGTGTGAATTGGTGACCACAGAGATGAGTGAAAGATGTGGGCAAGAGACTGAAGCAGCACCAAGCAATTGGATAGGAATGATTCTCATGATTGCAATTCTTACCCTATGGTTGCTGAGAGAGTCAAGGCTGCCGCACTGTACAAAGGATTTGTTTGCATTATATTTAAATTTTTAGATAGGCTGTATTGGGTGACTTCTCTGGTTTGGATGAGTGTTTCACAAAGTTCCTTATGTTCAAGATTTATTTTCCAGCGTGGCAGCATGGGGGTGCTGTGGATCCACAGGAGGTTGGACTTAGAATGTTCTTAGAGTTTGGAAACATGCCCAGAATTACTGTGGCAGCCTTACTCCTCCCTGCTCCCTTTCTAGCTTGAGATGGGAACACTTGGGCTTGTTCAGCCGTATATATCCACCGTGAAATGGGACCCTCATCAAAGGCTTAAACCAATTGGCCTATCTAATCTTGGACTTTAACTTTCAGCCAAAATTAGTCTCAGTGTTACAAGTAGCTTATGAAGTACTTCATTATAGATGTGTGAGGTTCACTGATACAGAGAGACGGCCTGGAAAGAGACGGAGGGCACTTGCTTCCATTCTTGCCTGCTCAGCATTCATTTACTTTATTTGTGCAGCCCCAGACATTCCAGACAATCTGTTCTTGAAGAGATCATTCCAGTGAAGCTGATCTCCAGTTTTGATGTAGCTTAAGAACAAAGTCTGACCACTTCCCTATACATCTGGCTTGATTCAGAGGTGGGAAATGACAGGTAATTGGGACTCCACCCTCTTTGCTGAAGCTTCTCAAATACAACTTGACTTAGAACCTTCTCAGTTCAAGTACAAGGCTCGTCTGTGTGTCTCTCCCAAGCTTTGGAGCCCCCTTGTAAGCAGAGGTGGCTCTCCCAGGTCTGGAGCTAGGAAACAGAACTGATAAAATGTCAGGGATTTAAGCTTATGGTAAACTGGAGCCATCTGTTGCTCCAAGAGGGAGGGTTGTGAAAGAGAGGCCGCATTAGCAGCAAAAGGTCCAAGGACGAGGAATGCGTGACGTTGCGCCATGAGACTTTCCAAATCTGAATTTTTTGGAGGAGCCAGAGATTCTGGGTGTGGCTGGTGTGGCAGCAGTAAGCTTCCAGACAAGGCAGTGCAGGGCCTCAGTGCTGCCTTAGTTCCTTTAGCCCTCTCTATAATCTTCCCTCCCTCCCTCCTTCCCTCCCTCCCTCCCTCCCTCCCTCCCTCCCTCCCTCCCTCCCTCCCTCCCTCCCT
>CACVCL010031877.1:0-24106 GCA_902729485.2 Mus minutoides | reverse complement strand
GAGTCACTTTTACCCACCAGAGCTTTAAAGCTCAATGTATGAGTGCAAAAATTTTGAACAAAACTGCACTGAAATATTCCAACCCTCAGCTTCTTAGTATTGAAGCAAAGATTATAAATTCTCTTACATAATGTAAGGCTATTAGCCATACTTAATATTACCAGGGTACAAAGAAAAAAACAAACCTTTTAATCTATAATAATCCTTTTAAAAAATGGGCAAGCCAGCCTGGAATGTCCCTACAAATCTTACAGGCTGCTTGACCAATTGTAATTCTTAAATTTAAACTTTATAATTAATAGCATTTGGGTACATCTGAAATGTGCAGTTTAGTTAGTAGGAATTTGCCCTGGAGACATGAGGGCGCAGGGAGTGGGTGAGGAAAGTTGAACAATGAAGTGCCTGAGGCTGTTCTGAGCCTTGAATGGCATGGCAGTGTGGTGCAGACAGCCATACCACTCCTGTAATGATCTTAATTAGCAATCTATGGGTGAGTTAAAACCTTAAATTTGTAATCAAACTGTAGGCTGCTGCCAAAAGGAACGCTGCCAAACCTTTTAATCATAATTTTAAGTTTCCTCTGCAACGTTAAAATCTTTCTACAACTTTGAGAGAGCAAAATCTAATCTTAAAACATTTTTTCATCTAAAAAAATCAATACTTTAAACATCATCTCTGCGCCACGAACCTTGCCAGTCAATTCACAAATGCACGACAGTGCACATTTTAATGCTTTACTTAAATCTTATCTCTAAAAGTCTACTTTTTAGGATAAGAATCACATAAAATATTATATCAATTAGAAGCATTCTTGAGGCCCAGTTTTCTGGGAATTAAGAACAACATAAATGTACTTAAACTAAGAGTTTTTTTTAACACCTGTCATTATGTTTTTGTAGTTTTTGATTTTTACTCTTTTTATTTACTTCATTTTATCTTTTTAAAACCTTATTCCTCTAACCTGGAGCAGAGTGGGATTGGAGTGGAGAAAAGACTCTACACAGAAAAATAACTTCTTCCCATTCATTGGCTTGTTGGCAGTATGTATTAAGATCTTTTAAATTTTGATGCTTTAAAAGAAGGCGGAACTCTGCCACTCAGTTCTCAGCTGGAGTTGACCAGACCCCAAACTGGGAACTGGGGTTCATTCCAGCTAATAAGCCCTATTGATCTATGCCCCTGTCTGTGGGAATTTTTAGTGAACCAGTGAATGAAAGTGTGGAGGCTCAGCCTATAGGTGTGCGGAGGTGACATCGCTCGCTCTTGGTGAGTTCTGCAGTAGAAAACCGAGGCCCTCACCCTCACTACTCTCCCGGTGAACACCTGATTTGTGGGACCCGCAACCGCTTTTGCCCTAGAGCAGTGCTTTCTGGCAGAGGCTAAACAGGGGCAGAGGCTAAACAGGGGTTAATCTCCCTATTGTCTGAGGTTTTAAAGACAGAGTAGGAGTCTGGGGGTGGGGCAAGCTGTATTTTTTTTTTTTTTTTTGAGACAGGGTTTCTCTGTACAGCCCTTGCTGTCCTGGAACTCACTTTGTAGACCAGGCTGGCCTCGAACTCAGAAATCTGCCTGCCTCTGCCTCCCGAGTGCTAGGACCAAAGGCGTGCGCCACCACGCCCGACTCTTTTTTTTTCTTTTAAACGTGAAACACTGAACAGACAATCAAACCACAAGAGGAAAACATGGACTAACAAAAAACAGTTCTGACAGACACAGATAGATTGGCGCACCAATAGAGAGAGAGAAATAATAGAGGAAGACTGCTTTTCAAACCCATTTTCTTATGTCTCAGGTGTTTAAAGCATAAGCTATAGAAACCTCTCTGCTGGGCAGGGGTGGACAGCGGAGTTCACCGCTCTGGCTTTTTCTCTGCCTCCTCTCTCACCTCACTCTCTGCCTCGTTGGAAGCCCTGCCTTCACTATCAGACTTAGGCTTGGGCATGGAGACCCTAACTGGGAGTGTGGCTTAGATTTTTTTGTCCTGAGAAGCTTTCTTTCTGACTGCGCCCAGGCCTGCGTCCAGGGTGGAGGCACGCAGGAGCTCGACGGAGCAGGTTTGCGAGATCCCACCGCCTCCTTCTCTAAAGTGTCTGTGACCCCTCAGCCAAAGATTTTTTGAAAACTGGATTAATCAGTAGGAGACGAGTCCACTGGAAGAGGGGGATAGAGAGAAGCCTGTGGCGCTTCTAGCATATCTATGACTATGGAGGGAGGCTTCTGGGTGGGGAGGGAGCCGACTGACTGAAGCCGAGATAAGGGCTGGAGGCAGAACTCCTCCTCGGACAGCAGCCGCTGCTGCTCTGGGTCTTCAGCCGCTCTTTCTACCAAGTCTCTTATGAGACTCCAATAAGTAAAAGCATCTGAAGGGACAGTATCTGGGATCTGTCTGGCCAGTAGTTCATTCAATTCTCGACCTACTCTTCACCATTCTTTACAATGAATCTCTGCACCACCAATGATAAACCAGGGGCATAACTGGTCTATGAAAATAAAAAGTTTATCAAATCTTTTAACTCTTACTCCTTTCTCTCTGAGCCAGGCTTTTTTTTTTTTTTTTTTTGGTTTTTCGAGACAGGGTTTCTCTGTTTAGCCCTGGCTGTCCTGGAACTCACTTTGTAGACCAGGCTGGCCTCGAACTCAGAAATCCGCCTGCCTCTGCCTCCCGAGTGCTGGGATTAAAGGCGTGCGCCACCACGCCCGGCATGAGCCAGGCTTTTAAGTCTCTAATAAAGACTGCTTCTTTGGATAGCTTAGAACCCATGTCCTATTAGCAGAGAGGAATTTACTCACCAAGGCCCCGGCTTTTCTCCTGTGAGTGGCAGGAGCAGGTCTTCAAACTGCTTGCTTCTCTGGTCACAAAGAAATCCTCTGGGAGCTAGTTATCCGTAGTCTCCGCTGGCAAAGGTCCATTCCTCGAGCCCACTTTGTGGGTGCCACTCTGCCTGAACCCGCGGGACTAAGTCATTTGGTTGGGTCGAGGAGGACCGTTTGTCTGTAAGAAAGGACAGGCAGGGAGAGAAAGAAGCAGAGACCATGTGTTGTGAAGTTTTTGTCATGGTCTCATTTTACTAAGGCACAATACCCAGTTATATACACACAGCAAAAGGAGGGGGGGGAACTGAGGAGGGGGAACAAAGGCTTCAAGGTGAAGGACATATGGGAGAGTGTAAATGGCAGACTTGGGACATCCTGTGATTCATTTCCAAGTCCTGGTGCCTGCATATCTCAGAATAAATGCCGGGTTCTTTCTTAAGAGTCCTAGGTGTCAATTCAGGGCAAAAAGACCATCGGTTCTGAGGAGCGGCCTTGTGTGAAAGAGGAAGGTGACTCAGCTCCCAACAAATGGTTAATTGGCTCTCAGGTGGGAGCTGTTAAAGGCCTGGTTTCTATCAGCCTGGTTTCCCACAGGTGGTAATAGGGTGGTTTGGACTCTCTCTCTCTCTCTCCCTCTCTCCCTCTCTCCCTCTCTCCCTCTCTCCCTCTCTCCCTCTCTTTCTCCCTCTCTCTGCCTCACCTGCTGACTTGCTCTTTGACAATGTTATGATACTCAGCAGGTCCCTCATCAGTACTATGCTCTGGAACTCACCAATCTCCAATGTCCAGAACAGTAAGAGGCAAATTCATTCACTCTCTAAGGTACTCAATCCGTATCTTTCTGTTATAGCAGCAGAAACAAGACTAGGAACTCCTGTTGTTTATTTGGCCATCACAACACCAAATGCTTCAAATTCACCCTGAAATTCTCAGGTATGCCCAACACCAGGTCAGGAGCTGGAATTCTGGTTGAGTGTTGAAGTGTGAGAAGGATCTAGCCCAGTGGTTCTCATCCCTCCTAACTCTGCAACCCTTTAATACATTTTCTCATATTGTAGTGACTCCCAATCATCAATCTTTTTGTTGCTACTTCATAACTGTAATTTTGCTAGTTATAAATTATAATGCAGATATCTGTGTTTTCCAATGGTCTCGGGAAACTCCTGTGAAAGGATTGTTTGACCTCCTGAAAGGGGCTTTGACGTACTGGTTGAGAACTGCTGGTCTAAGTGGTCTATGCATCCTATCTTTCTTTACTTGATCTCAAAGTACAGGAAGCAGTGGTAAGAAGGAAATTCCAGGACAGACTGGCCAAGCTTGGTTTTGTCATCAAGAAGAGTCCCAAACAATATTTTATAACCATAGGTCATAGTCCACATTACTGTTTCCTGAAATAACTTTTGTGGGTTATACCAATATTTAAACATAATGGAATAACACATAGTAGAACTGCTTCTTAAAGAACTATATCACAGTGTACTGTATGTTCTTCACTAAAGTATTGTTTTCTGGCCCTTTCATGTATTATATATGTGAGTGAACATGTAACACTAGTCACCTGAGTCAGAAGGTGAAGAAGAAAGTCAACATGGAAACCACAAAACTCTTCCTTCGGGAATTCTGGTCCATCAAACATTGGACACACACAGACAGACACGTATACATACATACATACATACATGCATGCATACATACATACATACATACATACAGAACACACACACACACACAGCCCCAACTGTGAGCTTACTCTGCTGAATATTTCCAATCAGGAAGAAAATAAGCCAAGTAAAGGACATGCGACTCAGATTTCATCACTCCTTGGAAGTTTGCACAGCAGAGAGCTACAGTAAATTGCTGCCCAGCCTGGCCTTTTCCTGGCAGGAATGGCTGCTCCGGATGCTCTTGCTGAGAATATTGGCAGTGGGACAATGTTCACAACAGAGATAAAAGATTAACATAGTACCAGCACTGGTTTGGCTTAGCAAATTTTCTTTGAATCTTTTGGTCAATTGGGTCCCAGCCATTTATTCTATTATCTAACTAAAGATGTTTCTTCTGGCAAGCAAGAAAGAGAGGTGAAGAAAGTAAAATTATCAGACCTTAGCACTACACCCCACTTCCTACTGGATAAAACTGAAATTTAATCACTTGTGAGCCTGGAGGTGTATGGCTGAGTGGTTGTGAGCACATGCTGAACTTTCCCAGGACCAGAGTCTGTTTTCCAACACCCGCATGGGATGGTTCAGAACTACCTGTCACTCCAGTTCAAGAGGATCTCACACCTTTTCCTGTACTCCATGAGTACAGCACACACATGTACACACATACACACACACACACACACAGAGAGAGAGAGAGAGAGAGAGAGAGAGAGCACAGAGAGAGCACAGAGAGAGAAGATAGAGAGAGAAGAGTGAGAGACAGAGTCAAAGAGAGACGGACACAAAATAAATCAATGAAAATATTTGTCTGTCTGCTGAACATTCTTTTCTGATTTTGATAAAACATCTTCCTTAAATATTATACTCAACAAGCCAGACTATTTATAATCAAGCATGACATTTGCAAGTGCTATCAATACTATTTAGTAAAAGTATGTCCTTTCTGTATGTTTTTATCTACATAACAAGGCTGGAGTTGTGCGTGAGCTTTTCTTACAATAACCCTTTCTTATAGCAACATTTCAGTTTATTGCAGAGGTTCAACACACACCTGCTTACAGGTCAGGCAAGCAATGCATATACCACATTAAAAGCTCCAGGTCTTAGTCTGTGGGCAGCAGGATCAAACTTTGAATGTCTGTACATAGGCAAGTGCCAAGGACTAGACATCCCTTGGAAAAGGGGAAGGGGTCTGGGAGCAGCAAAAAGAACCATTCAAAGTCAAATCGTGGATCCAAGCAGATGACCTGTGTTCTGCTCGATATAGCTTTTCCAGCCTGCTTCTCTCTTCTCTCTTTATTCTGCTTTCCCTCTGGAGATTTCTCTGTCTATATTCTGCTTGCTTGCTATTCTACAATATCTCTTGGTGGTCTGTGTCCTGTTTGCTTGTCTGTCTGTCTGTCTGTTCTCCAAACTGTTCTCTCCTTTTATCCTAAAATCATCTCCTGCAGAACACTGGTCCAGTCTCTTATTTTACATATTAATCCAGTCGCTGAATCCAGGATTCCTTTTGATTATCTTATCAACCCTGCCCTGAAATTACCATTTCTACCACACGTGGGCCAAACCTCCCTCTGACCTAGGCTGACCTTGAACTCAGGAGTCTGCCTGCTTTTGCATCTTTCTGACAAGCTGGCTCATAGTGTGGCTGACTTTGTTTCTTTAGATTCATGAAATCCCTCCTAATTCATATTGCATTCTTACGTTTTGCACTGTTGAGAAATTATATTGAGCTCATTTATTTAGACCTCTTACCCATAGCCTTTAGAGCTGTCCTGAAGGTCCCAGTGTTTACCATTTTGCTGAGACAAAGCCACACCCTCAACTCTTGAACTCGTGGAGTCATTAACATTAATAGAAAAGACTTTCCTATGAGGAATGTTAAATATGCACATTATTCTACAAACAAGCCTTACCCCCACAGCAGCTGTCCACACTCCTGGAGGTTCACACTGGGGAGCCCTGTCCCAGGGGCAGGAATCCTGTCACTCTGCCCCCACCAGGACCACAATTGAGTTCTGATAGATATTTAATAGATATAATGTATTAAATTTATATTTTAACAGAATGCTTCTTGTGGTGTTAAAAACAAAACGTAAAAGGAAAGCTCCTAAGAGGGTAAAAGTCTTGGGGAAACAATTGTCTATTCTTTGTAGTATGATTCTGCCCCATCCCTTGCATATGGTCCATGTACAGAGAATGCTGGATTATTATCTAATAGTGCAATGGCCATTAGGGTTTCAGTATAATTTCCTCTCTTGCTGCAGTTATGACTATCCCTTGACCTTCAGGCAAATCCCTATTCTCTATGACTAAGATCTCTTGTTGGTAGGTCAGAGGAGCAATTGATTACATGCCATATGCCACATATGAATAGCAAAAACCTATGAACTTGAGCAAGTCCTATGAACTTGAGCTTTCTGAATCATAAATTGAGAGAATTATCAACTATTTTGAAATAGAGTATATATTAGGTATTTCAATGCTTAAGACTTTGATGAAAAAGCCAGACACAGGGCTAATGGAAAGCCACTCTTGTTCTATCTATCTATCATCTATCTATCTATCTATCTATCTATCTATCTATCTATCTATCATCTATCTAAATACCTATGTATCTATCTATCTACCTACCTACCTATCATCTAACTAACTGCGTATGTATGTATGTATGTATGTATGTATCTATCTATCTATCTATCCATCCATCCACCCACCCATCCATCCATCCCACCCATCCATCTATTCATCTATCTACCTACCTATCATCTAACTGCCTATGTATCTCTGTATATATGTATGTATGTATATACCTACCTATCTCTCTCTATCCATCTATCTATCATCTATTTATTTTTGTAGCTTAAGACCTTAATGCACTGTTCTCATTTGTCCCAAAGACAGTTTCTTTTGTCTGTTGTCAAACTAGTTTTTTATAATGTTAATTATAATTGTTCATATTCTAAGAGATGAGAATTTCAACTATAGGAATTTGCTTCCAGAATTGCTATTATCAGTCATGTAAGAGGTGGCCCACTGGTCATGGATTAACAGTCACCAGCTGTTGTCACGTCCTGGGAGAGTCCTGTCACAGAGCAGGAGAAAGTTGAAACCTGGGAAACACTGATCACAAGTCTTAGCAAGTGATCTCGAAGACCTGATTGAGTTCATGGAACTGAGGTTGAATGGAGTAGAATGGAAACTTTTATAATGAGGCTGTGGCCTCGGGCAGAAGTAGAGAGAGAAGCATTGGAACAAAGCTTAGCTATACTTCCCTCTCTCATGCTAGGACGCAGGAAATGCTACTTCATGGATTGCAGCTACTTGTCAGGTTCATGACTCAACAAACTGAAATATTGCCAAATGAGATTTTGTTTCAAAATTCAGGCTGCTCAGTCATAGCACATATGTTGCTGGATGTGATTACTTACCTTAAGGTCGCCTCTGCTCTTGTTGTTAGGGAGCTGAGAGAAGCCACAGACCAAGCAGAAGGAGAAACAGCATGACCTTGGGCAGAGGTCAACAGGATGCCAACAAATGGTCATGCCATTTCCCTTCTTGGTAAAATCAGGCCCATGATCACTTTAAGCAAATGAAAGATGAAAAATAATTCTGGAAGGCTACCTCTGAGTGGTAAATGGCAAATATGTGTGTGTGTGTGTGTGTGTGTGTGTGTGTGTGTGTGTGTATGTCTAGGTCTAACTTTTGGATGATGTCAGCTTATTTTAGAATGTAGCTTTTACCATCCTTTTAGAAGGTACAAAGTCTGAGATACTTGTCATGAATCCTGTGAACAGAGATGGCTGTCATTTTGAGGAGTGACTTACTTTACTCAATTCAAGCTCTCATTGGAAAAACCATTCTTGAATAATGGGGTATGAGTACAAACTCCCTCAAGTAAAATGTAGTGATGGCTCCTTTAAAAGGCAGTGCTAGAAAAAGCATATACTTAGTAGCCAAGGAAAGAGTCATAACCCCAGGGATACCATGGGAGTTAGACCTTAGCCAGCGAGCACTTCTTGGCATTTGGTGCTGCTAATCTCTAGTCAGGCCAGTTCACTTGTGCTCAGAGCTTATTGCTAAATAGTGGGAAATTTTAGGCCTTATCAACGGTTGGTAACAAAAGTTTAGTCATAGTAGGAATGTTTACACCATAAGTATGAAAATGGCCCACACTGGGGATTTAATTTGATTTTTAAGTATTTTCTAAGAGCTGGCCTAGCAACACACTCTTGCTTCTAGCTCCTTATAGCTGATCTCTCCCCCAGCATTCTCTACTAAGTCTCCTTAGCTGTTTTTCTTCTTTCATTCACGGAGGGATTTTTTTTTTCCCCTGACTTCACCACTGAGGCAGCTGTGACACACCAAAGATGCTTAAGAGTTTGTGCCCATAAAACAGATCCTGGAAACACCATTTTCTATTTAAACCAAGGTGTTACTATCTAAGAGAAAATGTTGGAAGACAAAGGATTTCTTCTGGAGGATCATTAACAATGTGGTCATTCCTTAATACATGACTTGGAGGCTGGAGAGGCGTGATGCTCTCTTTCAACTAATGATTAATGGACTCCAACTGAGGATTCTTGGTGACCAGTTCTCTGAGTCACCCTCATCAGCAGATGGTTGAAAAGATCCTAAGAGAACAGAGATGTATAATTTAGAAGTGTATAGGAGGAGAAAGTGATTAACCTGAATAATGATCCATGCTATTGTACCCACAGGGTAAGGCAGGGATGTGTGAAAATCTAGTCCCAGGTTTTAACACACTATACCATGCAGATAGTATACATGAACTGTTCTAGGCATGAAGCCTATAGACAAATCCCCCACTTCCTGGTGTCCTCTTCTGAAACTTGCACTGTCTGTGTCAGCATGACAACATTTTGTTCCAGGAAAAGTCTTACCAAAAAACACAGTTGTACTTCAGTGCAGACCTTTACTACTGGCCTTGGAAGAAACTTGTGTATGGATTTGGCAGTGCCATCAGACAGACAGGTTTGAAGCCTTATCAGATAGGCTCCTTGACATCCACCAAGGTACTGAAGCTCTGTCAAAGTCTTCTCATTGAGTAAATGCCATAGAGCAAAGGCTTAGCTTTTCTCTATTAGAAATTTCTCTGCTATTGTTATTGTTGTTGTTATAATTTTGAAGATGACACATTTCATCATAAGAATATAGAAGATAATACCTTACAAAACTACTTCTTTTCTGTTATAATTACAACCCTAACTTTTCAGACATTTGCCCTGAAAGTCTCTACAATCATAGTGCTGTAGTTTGGATATAGGTTGAATGAGTCTCCCAGAAACTCAAGCTGGAAGTTTTACACTCCCCTTGTGCTGCTGTTGGAAAGTGATAAAGATTTTTTTTTTTTTACGAGGTGCATACTGGAACAATGGCTTTAGGTCTTTATGGATTTGGCCTCTGTTGGCTTCCTGTCTCACCCTGTAAATTCTCTCTTACATATCTATCTGCCAAGGTGTCATCCTGCATTAGGCAATGAGGCTGGGAGCACCCTCGGGCAGTTAAGTGCAATGAGCCATGTAAGACTCTTTTCTTTACAAAGTACTTAACCTAGCCTTAGCTATCATTTTAATGAAAACAGGGTACTATACTTAGTAAACATATAATCTGTTTCCTATGACAGTTTGATTTCAGAATATCTTGCTCTATAGTGCTTTCTTCACTTTGAATCTAATGTTTTCCAGCACTCTAGATATGCAAGTTACCCTGAAGTAGGCAGGTGAGTCACCAGAACTGGATGTAGACCTGTTTTGAAAAGGAGGGAACTTGGCACAAAATCAGAACCACTTCCTCTTGTCTTATTAAATGTTGCTTTAAGCTCTTCGGTTGAAATGCTCTAGGCTCAAATAATAATCCACAGCCCTAACATACTGTGTCTTTCTAAAATGGATTGCTTACTGGCTGTATATACCACTGTGCAAGTGACCATAGGGACCAGAATGGTTCAGAGACACTTTGCTGCACTCAAATCTGGAAATGACTGAGCTGTGCAACCGACCTTAAGTTAGCTATCACATCTACTTCTCCAGAAACCACGAAAAATCTCTAACTATTCTGATTATGATGACTACAAAATCTCTATATGCTTTGCAATATGGAAAATTATTAAAATTCACATGATATGCCTCTCCAGGCTGCCAAAGAGTTCATGATAAAGAAGAATTATTCAGCAAAACAGCAAAGAGGGTGAGAATTAAAATATACATGGAGTGTCTGCTCTGGGCGGCCAGGATCCTGGCTTTTTCTGTGCATGAATTCATTTAACTGTCACAGCAACTTCACAAGGAAGGGTTTTAGTACTTCATAGGTGGGGCAAGCGGGGTTCAGGGAGGTTGACCTACATCACAGGCAACAAATGAAGGAGTTAGTGTTCTGAGCCGGCCACTTCTCAGTAAATGTTCTCAGTGAGGGACACACCCCTGAGACAAATGAAGGCAATGGGAACAGAGAGAGATGGCCATGGACAACTGTGTCAGGTCATTCTTCAAACCTTGTCTTTTATAAAACTACTTTCAGCCGGGTGGTGGTGGTGGTGCACCTTTAATCCCAGCTCTTGGGAGGCAGAGGCAGGTGGATTTCTGAGTTTAAGGCCAGCCTGGTCTACAAAGTGAGTTCCAGGACAGCCAGGGCTATACAGAGAAACCCTGTCTCGGAAAAACAATAAAGAAAGAAAGAAAGAAAGAAAGAAAGAAAGAAAGAAAGAAAGAAAGAAAGAAAGAAAGAAAGCTACTTTCAACTTGCCTCAATTCTTTTTAATATAAGATGGACCACAGTAGAAACCCCGTTAATGGTTTAAGAATAATACTTTAAGTAGATCTAAAAGTAGCAAAAATCATGATTTTTTTTAAGTGTGAAAATGTGGCCAAATTTCTGTGGCACTTTGATTATAACTTATTAATTGAGTTGTCATGTTAATTGTCATTAGTATTTTGGTTAAACACTGAGTTAAGTGGTTCCAGTTATCCCTAACTCCTTGTTCTTGTTGTCTGAATTTCTTCTCCTGTTTTGTTTTCACACAATAGGGCATGGAAATAAAGAGTCAACATCAAGGTCACACAGAAATATAGAGAAGGGATCAGAGCCAGTTAGGACCAGGCCACCTTTCATGTCCAGACCACATTGTCCTTTGATTCCACCTGAGGAGCAAAGATTATTCATGGTACATAGAGGAGTTTCAGTGGATAAATGTGTGCAAGAAACTTTTATGAAGTTTAAAACTGCAAAACATTTTAAAAGTTTGGCAGATCAAAGTTTCATGAAGCTCAAGGGGCATAATGCCATGGGACCACCCTGAAAGGAAGAACGCAAATTTCGGTGTAAAGCTGAGCGCAGAAAGAAACATTTATCTTAAACAAAAATAACACATTACAAATTTAGAAAGGTAAGAAAAGGTGTTTGGATAAAGGAGTTGACATGTTATATAGAATTTGAAGCTCTTTTTCTACACTGGATCTGAAACAGAAACAATGATAGAAAGCAGGACAGGCAGACCAAGGAACACTCATCTGAGATGTCAGAGATCCCTTAGCTTCCTAACTCGCAAGGACAACTTAAGAATGCAAAGTTAGAGCAAAGACTTCGGATCTTCTGTTTCTAACTTTAAACCAACTCTTGCAAAAGAGATATTTGAAGATTGGGAGAAAGTGTTACAATTCAAGTTGTAGTTGATTTTCAGTCTTGAATAAATGAGTAGTTAAATTTCTGTCTTTCCTGGTGTAAATAACGTATTATAACATAGTTCTCTGTTTACATGAAGAATGACCGGAAGACGAATTTTGCCACAAAATTAATTTAACTTTAGAGGATTTTCTTTGTACAGAGAGTGTGTAGCTCCATCCAGCATATTGTTTTCAGTGATTTATTCATCTAAATTTGGAGTTGCAAGCACGACATGACCTAAAAATAGAAAGCAAGAATCACTTGTGAGGGAGAACAGCACCAATTCTGTTTATAAGTTTTCTACCTTAGAACTAATGATGGCCAGGCCCCTTATTCATTTAAAAGTATTTTAAGGCAATTTCCTATTCAAATAATAGCAAGAGCAACTTATTCTATGATGTCTACTTAACCTTTACTACTTGAAAAATAGCTGTCTCAGTTATTGGTTTGGAGGAATTCAGAAGCTTTGCAGTTACAGTTCAACATACAAATATTTTTAAAAAGTCAGTATTATAGTCATTGTTCTTCTCTCTGTCAGTAATTATAATGATCAGTGCCTCCCATGCCAGCCATTGATTCAAGTCTAAGCTTTCCTATGTTGATTTGTGAATGCATGCCAAGTAGTTGGTCACACTAGCTAATAAGATCTCTCTGTTTATAGAAGTGTGTTGTTGTAATGGAAATAGAAACCTAACAGCTATGAGGATCTTCCTTTTATTTCAGTCCATGCAATCTTCCAAAGCTTTTCATCTCCTCTTTAGTGTTTATTAACCAATGGCTTACAAGATATTCTTGCATGAAAAGAAATGCCATAAATGTAAATTATTTAGTTATATTTTATCAATGAAACTTTTGCTATTGTTAGTAGTTGGATGTATAATGCTTGCAATTTGTCCTGGTCAACTTAAAATTGTCAACTTAATATAAGAAGGCCAACTGAGAAGGGAGTCCAAACTGAGGGATTGCCCAGATCAGACTAGCCAGTGGAAATGTGTGTGAAGGATTGTCTTCATGCTGGATTGATGTACAAGGGCCCAGCCCACTGTAAACAACACTCTCCCTGGGGCAGGTAGTCCTAGGTTTTATATATATATATATATATATATATATATATATATATATATATATATAGCTATCAAAGTATGTATCTGAAAGTGATCTATCAAGCAGAGACCTTCCATGGTTTCTGCTTAAATTTTCTGCTTAAGTCTGTGCCCTCACTCCTCTCAGTGATAAACCCTATCACCTTTAACCTGAAATAATGCCTTTTCTACCCTATGTTGCTGTTGGGCAGTGTTTCATCACAGTAACAGAGATGACACTAGAATACAACTTCATATACAGAGTTTTCTGTCTTACAGGTGCACGATCTACAAACACCGAAGTGTTGGTAGATTCTATGTAATATGCTCAAATTCCGATCAAGCATGATCATTCCAAACACATAGCAAAAATGCATGAAAATGAACAATTGAAGACATTGATTATATTGAACACATTCTGAGACGATTCTCCATTTTGAGATGAAGCAGGCTTACCAATCTGCATATAACTCTATACCCTACTAATAGGAAGACTATCTTCTAGCTATATGCACTTTGACCTTGTTTCTCCACAGCTGTGCCATGCTAGCCTGGATGATTCAGACACAGTCTGACTTCCGCATCAGGAAGCTGAAAAAAATATGTGTAATGAACAAAAAGGCATTTATAAAAGGTATTCTCACGAGGAAGGCTAATACACCAGAGACATCCAGAATGTGACCGTGAACCAATAAATATCACTAAACATACGCTAAATTTGACTGTGCACAATTTCCCCTTAGCCAGAGTTCAAAAGTGCTTACAGCTGCACCAGACACAACACCAGAAGAGCCAAGAGAGGAAGTGGCGATAAAAGGAAGAGAGCACAGTTCTAATCAGCTTCATTAAAATGTAGGACTTCAGCATATTTTATAAAAATAAATGACATACATTCCTAGGACCCTTTCCATAACTTTGGCAAAAGCTTGCCCTGCCGAGGGTCTGAGCTTCTTTGTGCTCATGCACCTATTATTGTCTTGAAGTTCTGATCTGCTTGATCGAATGTGGTGGCTTAAAGTCCGTAAAAATGTTCATCCTCATGTTTAGATTAGGAACTGACCCTAGAAACAGCAATGAAGGTCAGAGGAGTGAATCAGAACCATGTCACCACAGTGCGCTTAACTAATGCTTTCCAATAGCTTAGGCTAAAAGAGGTAGTTTTATTTTCTTGGCACGAATCTGGAATTTTGATCCAGTCATAGAAATTTCCATCTGTCATTTTAATCCTTGCCCAAACCAGTCTGCTCTACAAAAAAAAATTTTGTATGTTCAGTATGAATCTAGCAAGTTTAGGAGCTGAATATCTTTTATGCCTTTGCCTGAACCAGCCTAACGTCTGCGCTATTAAAATGTACAGGTTGAGTTTGAGTTTATTAAGTTTGTGGGCTGAATATCTTAAGTATCTTCAGAGCCTTCTTTTGTGGCTCCTTGAGACAGCTTCTTCTGGGAAATGTCCTGGTTCATCTTCAGAGTAGCAGTGCCCTGTTTCACAGATGGAGGCATCTGTGGTGGAAACACTTGGGAAAGGGTATTTTAAAGGGAGATTTTTTTAAATCCCTGGGAAATCCCATGTGTGGACAGAGCTTCCTAGCTGTGTTGATTAAGTATGCATTCAGGAATCTGTGACTCACGGGCTAGGCATGTTGAGGTTAGATCTGAAGGAAGAGAAGGAACTCTTGACTGCTGAGCCAGAGTGACAATGAAAGACTGTTTAGCATAATTTTCTCAGATCTTCTTTATAATTCTAGAGGAATGGGATTCATTTTCAGCTCTTGTTGTTAAAGAGAAAAACACCAAGTAGTCTTATAAGAGTAGGATAGTACTCTGAACAGGGCCTCGTAGGCTGGGAAGAAAGGAACTTGCTCTTTACCTGTATGAGAGAACACATGGGGGAATGGGAAAAGGGATTTTCAGAAAGTGTCTAGGCAGTTTCTCTATCAGGATACTGATAGATGTATGGGTTTTATCACATCCAGAAGTGAAAGGTCTGCCCCAGGGGTTCTCAACATGTGAGTTATGACCCTTTTGGGGGACCAAACAACCCTTTCACAGGGGTCTCCTACAACCATTAGAAAACACATACTTATATTACTATTCATAGCAGTAGTAAAATTACAGTTAGGAAGTAGCACTGTAAATAATTTTATGTTTGGGGTCACTACAACATGAGGAACTGTATTTAGGGTCACAGCATCAAGACTGAGAACCACACTGGTCTACACCATATAGAGGAATAGTATAAACAAAGACTCATATGCAACAAAGTGCAAGGCTGAAGTTGAAGGAGGAGGATGGGAGAATAGTTCCATAGAAGATGCTGGAAAGGTAGACATGAAAAGGTAGGAATATGAAATGTTATGAGGTTCAGGAGCATCAACTGAATCCTGAGGTTCTGGCATGTGAGCATGTCCTCAAGGTTAAAGTCAGGGGAAGGCACAATGAGGTTTGAATTGATCAATTTCACTTGACAGGAAAGAATAGATAAGAGGAGGAACTGGGGGATGTTAGATTCATTAGGGGATTTCTAACTGATAGGACCAAAGGGAGGTGGGGCCTTGGCTTAGCACAAATGGGGCAAGAAGGAGAAATGTTTCACTTAAACACAGAAACATAAAGCAGCTAAGCCAAAGGCTAATCAGAATAAGGCGACTACTTATCCATAACTCAGACCATATGTCATGACTCCTTACCATACCAGGCAATGTATGTTAGAATACTTATCAGATTCAAGCACAGCTAG
Source organism: Mus minutoides (assembly GCA_902729485.2). Classification (NCBI taxonomy): domain Eukaryota; kingdom Metazoa; phylum Chordata; class Mammalia; order Rodentia; family Muridae; genus Mus; species Mus minutoides. The sequence continues at coordinate 8,123 of CACVCL010031877.1, read as the reverse complement.
AATTAATGATGTGACACTCATGGAGTAGAACTACCAACTGATGTTAAGAAAGTGAGATGAACAGGGTATAAAATTATACCTACAGTGGAATCCAAATTGTACAGTGTACACACAGCATGAGAAATGAAAAGACAATACCCACACCTTAATAGCCACGGTTTCTGTGTGTCAAGATGATAAGCAATTACTGTTTTGTTTTGTTTTTCTCTATTAATGGATTATGCCTACAGTGAAAAGCTATAGAAATAAAGGTTAAGAAGAAAAGATGGATGGGGCAAGGGAAAAAGGAAAGGTTGTATAAAGGAAGGACAGAAAGAACAAAAGGGAGAGGTTTGAGAGATGTTCAGAGTGTGCACTGGATGGTGTACAGGAGACAGAGACAATATTCCTATAGGGCCCCTCCTGGAGACCCTGGCACTAGGCTTGTCATTATAGTAGTGTAGGGACAGGATCCATGACACATGGGCTGAGGTATGAGTAAGTAATCACCTTCTTCTGACTGTCCTTTGGCTTAGATGCTGATGTGATCAGAGGGAGGATGTGATTGTTAGAGAAGTAACAGGATTCAAGTCAGTTTTCTTGGTCAGAGGTTGTCAGGCTAAAGTCAAGCCTGTGACTAACAGGCTCTACCCAGCTCACCACTAAAACAATGTACGATCACACAGAAACGCCAGACAATTCAGGTTAAAGAACTTTTTGAGAATAATGTAAAGTAACCAGACACATCAGTTAATGTGCAATGCTCTAAACTGGATCCTGAGACAGTTCTGTCTGTCTGTCTGTCTGTCGTCTGTCTGTCAGTCTATCCATCAATACCTGTACATAAATTATAGTTTAAGGATAATTATCGTGGTTTTAATAAATTATGTGATCCAGTAATGCTTTTATGTCACCATTATTTTTGTCTAGTTTTAATAGTAGAATTTCCTTGTTCCTAGGAAGCATTGGACCGCACAGACAGGATGGGATTTGCAATTCCTGATACCACTCTTAAACATTTTCTATGCATTTAGAATATAAGTATCATTGAAATTAGGAACACGAATAAAATCGGTCAAACTGAAGGGTGTGTGTCTTGCAAAATATCAGGTTAAAATTTAAACACAGTGAAGATTGGTTAACAGACAGAGAGTGTTCTCTGTCCGGGTCAACTCGGGTGCAGGTACATGGTGCAAGGCGCATTGGATTCCGTATAATTTCCAGTAACTCCATGCGAGGATGAAAGCACACCCCGAGCTGTGTGGCAATAGTATGAAAGGCCTCAGCAGCACAGCAGCTCAGGTCTCTATCTGTGACCACGCATGCGCAGCTCAGGTCTCTATCTGTGACCACGCATGCGCAGCTCAGGTCTCTATCTGTGACCACGCACGCGTTAGTGGGTGAAACTCAGCCTCCCTGCCATGTTGACCCACTGTTCTCTCCGCCGTTTCTCTGTCTAGCACCGAGTGAAGGTTGGCACATCTCTGATCAACAGAGCTTTCATTGCCTGCGATTCACAGACAGTAAGGGTATCTAAACTGTTTGATGTCTGGTTTTTAGAACATGCTCTCTGTGTGTTAAATTAATGCCAGCAGAAATGCCAATGCCTTCTGAGGGGTTTTGATGCATAGACCTTTGTGAGACCATGTACTACAATCAATATTTATGCTTTATATGATGTTAACTACCTTAGCATTTTTTTTTTCTTTTCTGTTTTAGAAAAATATTTTGTAGACTCTAAAATTTCCACCTGTTTTGATTTGGGAAAAATAACTCTTTAGCTCATTCTAAACATTCATTTCCTCCTTCTGATTTTATAAGAAAGCAAAATATTCTCACGGGCCTCTAACATTAATGCTAGGTCTATACCTACAATAATTGATCTAAATTCATAGGTCAGGTTTGATTTGCATTGAGTTGTTACATTATGTAGGTTCTATCTAAATAAAATGCAAAAATTGATTAATTGAGACATTTAGTCACTAAATGTGCTGTGTAAAGTCTATATTTCATATTTAATTGAATTTATAAGCCTACTTTTTACAACATATATAAGTTTGTGTTTAAGGTTCCACTGGGGATCTTTCTTCCTTATTAACATTGACCCACATAGGCTGTTTTTGTGCAGTGTCCTGTTGATAAAGACCTAGAGAATAATCATTCCCTGTCCATATTGAAGATTCTTTAGTCATTAGCCATCCTGAGATCTCTGTCTACCATAGCAGTGTGTGCCTAGCATGAAGAGGTTGGTGTGTGTGTGTGTGTGTGTGTGTGTGTGTGTGTGAGTGTTTTCCTGCTTTTTTCTTTTATCACCATCATATTTTAAAAAATAAAAGTCACCTCTGGAGATAGTCAGGGTTTTTGCTGATGTTTTCTGAATATAAGTTTTAAACTTACATTTAAACTCTTTAGTGGCACAGTGATTGCCCAGCACACATAGAGCCTTGGGTTCAATGGCTTGCACTTCAAGGAAGCAAAATGCTCACAAAGTTATCTTCTTATCTAAGGTGAGTTTCTCTGTTTGTAAAGAATTTACTTCCTGAAATAGCATCATCATAGAAGATTCTGTTAAATCAAATAAAAAAGGAAAGCACCATGTGGAAAATGAATGTGAATTTACTATCTATCAATCATCTACCATGGAAATTAAAAATGAATTTAATATCTATCTATCTATCTATCTATCTATCTATCTATCTATCATTTATCATCTATCATCTATGCTTAGTTAAGCTTTTGCTATGATGTCCAGGCTGGTCTAGAACTCTCAGTCTTTTTACCACAGTCTCCAAAGTAGCTAGGACTGAGTGATGTGCCATCATACCCACCTGTTATTTTTATAGAGAGAATAATTCAAAACAGTCTAAGAGACAGGCGATTAGTTTTAAAAGTGTTTTTTTTTTTAATTCGTGACCAAGCATTTCTTAAAATTAAATATTTTCCATAGCCATCATAGTCATCAGATTTAACTTATAGAGTACCAAGTAGGATGGTGTCCTTTGATAAAATTAGCCTCAAATGTACTGTTTTCAGGTCTTCGACTGTGTCAAATATTATCCAATACCAGCTCACAGTGACACATTATTATACATTTTTGCATCTCAGCCTGATTAAGAGATAGGAATGGCTTACAGTAGATTTCGCTGTAATATTTTTTCTTTTAACATCATATATAAACACTTTCAAAATGCTTAATGGCTTTGCTTCTACTCTACAACTGTGGACTGGCTTGGTCTTATACTGTGGTAGACACACAGCAAGAGAGAAATTTTAGGCTATGAAGTTTAACATGGTACTGACATCTGTTTCCTCTTAGCTACAGTGTCCCCAGTCCTGCTTTTTTCTGAATTCCAGAGTAGTTTTTGCACTTATTTTACAAGAGGCAACTTCCAAAGCACACTGTGGGGGGATCTCGGTGGTCAGACACTTCAGGGAACTCATACAAGAAGCGGGACAGGCTTTCTAGAACTGAAGCTGCTCTGCTTGCGTGCCGGCCTGCCTTCACAATCTGGTGCAGGTATTCTGGGAATTCCTTTCCATATATCTGGATTCAAGGGTCTTAGCAGTTTTCTGTAGAAATCAATGTCTTCTAAAGCACCTATCAACTGATCTCAAGAGGATTTTCTAACAATTATGGAGCCCTGGACATTCCACTTACATTGTCAAAGACCTTTGAAGACCTTATTTGAGAAGAAAAAGGTAATTTATATCTATAAACTTTCTTTTTGTTGTATGAAGCAACACATAGCTGTAAAGTCCATGAACCACAATAATGACCATATGGCAAGATACATCCCAGGGTGAGATAATGGCGCTTATAACTTGGGGATCCTCAATAGCCGTATAATCAGACTAATAGCCCACTCAGTAGGAGGAAATTAATGTGTGGCACTGTTAACTACCTGTGGCTGATAAGTTACAGTCCCCAGATGAGAATCCAATATTACCAGTTTCCTAAACCAGCATAATTACCAATTGTATTCTAAAAACCTGCTCTTAAACACACAGGCAAGCATAGCTTAACTCTTACCAAGGAAGTTTCTTTTCACAGTGAACAAGAGACCACTACCAAACTCACAGCTTGTCAATCCATAGAGAACAAATGACCATGGGATGCCCAATCGTAACAGATAGATCTCTTATTCCCAAGGCTCAGGTAGCACAGTGGAATAGGGGGAAGAAAGAGTGTAAAACTGAGGACCAGGAAGTCTGCTGTGAGACTGTGTCTTCTATAGATGACAGAGAAGCTGCACCCACAAAATTTCAGCAATGTAGTCTCCTAAACAAAATCTGCAAGATGATAAGAGCTGTTGTCATGGTAACATGAATGGGTTAAATTTCACAGGGCCCCACCTCTGTAGTTGACTCTTTATTACCTCTTTACAAGAAGGCTGTGAAACAGGTTATAATCCCATTACCTACTGATTTGAAGTCGAAATAACATTAACAATGCATTAAATTTATATAAGCACTAACCACTGAAGCCGCACAGAAGCATAAAAGAAAGGCAGAGGCTGATCCTAATCAAAGTGTTTGGCTCTAGCTACTATGCACTAATTATCATCCCACCTTCATGGCTCCTGAGCTAAGTTTGGTTAAATCATTTGAAGGATAACATATGAGGACTGGCCAGAATGTCAGTTGTGTTAGCAATTTTGATGACCTTGGGTCCATTGGCCTTGAAAAGATTGCTGTCTCCATTGATGCAACCTGTTGATATTTGAGACAGTTTCATGAGATTTCAGTTATGGTTAACCAGGGGTTAAAATTTTGACTGGGTGACACTTTCTACTGACAAACGGACTTATCTTTTCACATTCGCCTCTTTCATTTTTGTCACATACTCCAACCAAAACAGCCATGAAGCCCATGTAAAGCAGAATCTCTGCCTTGAGACATGGTCTTCCTGTTATCCATTTCTCCCAGTTTATCGTCTAGCAGAGATGGAGAGAACTGAATTACTAGCCATATCCAATAGCCCAGAGTAACATTTTTCTTCTTCAAGCATGCTTTTTGTTCTCTGCCCTCTATGCCTTCGTAGTAGTTGAGGCTGGACCCAGGGTTTCATACAGGCTGAGCAAGAGTTGAAGCATTGAGCTACGTCCTCAGCCCCATAACTGCGCTTTGTCCTTACAGAGCTGAGGGTTGAATGTAGGGCCTCCTGCTTTGTAAACAAGTATTCTACCACATAGCTAAATCCACAACCCTTGCTTTTTATGTCCATGGGCTGGGAAAGTGAAAGTTCCTCTCTAACGAAGTGCCATACAAACTATACACTACAATGAAGTACAAGTAAAAGCTTCCAATACGAAATCTATAGACTTCTCTCTCCACCAAGTGGAATAAGTTTGACTTTTGAAAATATCTTTAAAAGCTATTACATTTGATGATATCTAAGCTTTTTTTGACTCTATCTGTAAACTTTAAAAAGCATTCAGGCTCTGGTTCTGAATAAATGAAAATTGAATTACAAAAATAGGAAAGCAAGTAAGCAGCAAATAGACCAAATGTTTAGCATCAGTTTTTGCTCCATCTTCGATATTGCAGGAAGGGTAAAGAAAAGGATGTTGCCGATAAAGGGAGTCTGATGTGAAAGTACCATGTGGAAAGTTTGCAACAGTGAAAGTAAAAACACAAGAGGCTCTTAATATGTGTGATACAATATGTTTGCTGTGACTGTAAGCAAAATACCCTTCTTTGAACATAAATAAATGAAGAAGCTAAAAAAATATTTATCAGAGATATTTTATTTACATGTTAGACAGCATGTATGTTTGTAGCTTGATTTCATAGGCACTGTGACTCAAGTCAACAGTAAAAAACCCTTCAACCCTGAGATGTGGACTCTATCTTGGGAGAAATACATTTCTTTTTTTATATAAACTTCTTGTTCATTATAAATATTGTAAAAGATATAGTAGCACAGGATTAAACCTTAGTTATAGTGGTATGTGAGAAAAATGTCACAAATCTATGCCATTATTTCTACACTATTAAGTTTATGCTTAATGGTGTTGTCCTTAAAGTTTTCTTTCAAGTTCTTCATGCTTTTCTGTTATTAATGATTTCATCAAAACAGCCTTAAAGCCGGACTCTGCTAACAAAATGAAATTTAAAGCTTTAAATTTTACTAAGTAGCAGACATAATATTGTAATTTTTGTACATTCATACAAACACAGAACAACTCATTTACATCTTCAGATGGAATATTTTGAGCCTCAGAGCCCACTGGCTATCTGTGTGGATGCAGGGATATGTATTACAACATGTTAACTTTGGTTGCATCCTCTATGCAGTGAACATCTGATGAAGCTTATGCCACAGACTCACTGAGTGTAAAATGATATAAAGTATATATGTAACAGGTAGATAGCTTGTTGCTGTTCTTGGGAAGAGCAACAAGTCAATGTGAAACTAACTATTCTGTGACTTTGTAGTAACTATAATCACTCTTTATTAGTAGAAGTCGGCTCTTGTCTTCAGATACACTTTTTACAAAAGTAACATGCTCTATGAAAGAAAATCAAGGTTCAGTTTTTAGGATGCAGTGTAAGGAATATCCTAGTCTGTCACAAGGTGGCCCCAAATTCATATTATTCAGGACTCTGCAAGAATAAGGGATTTCAACTAAACCCTACTTTAATAATTGAGTATGTAGGTGTCCCACTTAATTGTACAGCTGCCTAGAAGGTAGAAAGACAGGCCTTGTGTGTTTAAAAGGAGCAAGAAAGCAGTTACATGTATCTAGATGTATCTCTTCAAGGCTCTTCTCAGTTGACCATAAATAAACTATCCATGTGACATTCAATGCTTCTCTTATTGCATGACACTGGTTGGCTGTAGAAAATCTGTAATCTTGAATTTCTTACCTTGTGTATAGTAATGATTGTTTAATTTTTCCACTTCACCCAAAACCTTACACAAAAACAATTTTAAAATCTGACTTCTTCCATATTCTCTTCTACCTTCAATATCAGGCAATGCTGTAGGTTATAAGTCTTGTAAGATCATGTCTGGAAAGCCCCAAATTAAGTTTTTTTTAATCATTACTAATTTGTCGTTTCTCTCTCTCTCTCCTTTGGATTCTTTGTACTTTTAAGAGGGAGCCTGAAAATGTTTTTGTCCAGACAGAAAAAAAAAATTCTTCTTGACTATTAGTGTAATGCTACATGAAATGTCTGTGAATTGGCTGTAACTGATAGGCAACATTTGATAAATGACAGAAAGATTAATATAGAAGGTATGACATTCTGACTTTACTTAATGGTAGTAGAGCTTGAATAAGTCACTTCAAGATAATAATCATATGTGTGTGTGTGTGTGTGTGTGTGTGTGTGTGACAGAGACAGAGATAAACAGAGAGGGGATTAAATGAGATAGCATGAGTACTGTATCTGAGGATTAAATGAGATAGCATGAGTACTATATCTGGCACATAGTAACATCTTCATGTTACATTTTGTTAAAATCCTGTTTTCATTCACAGTTCAATAGAGTAATTTTCACTAGAAAGATCCAAACAAAGTTTTGCTGATGTTTCTCTGTTTAGTGAGTGTAGTGGCTATTCCTGGTTGTCAACTTGACTATATTTGGAATGAGCTACAATCCAGAATTGGAAGGCTCACCAGTGACCCTAACCTGGAGGCTTGGATATAGAAGTCTCTGATCTGGATCTTGGTATGGAGGTCTTGATAGCATACCGGCTATGGATTCCAGAAGATTAAGACAGAGAGTTCTCCGAGCTCAAGATTATCTGGGATCAAAGGTGTGATGGCACACACCTTTAATCTGGGTTACACCTTCTGCTGGAGACTATATAAGGACACTGGAAGAAGGGAGACTCTCTCTCGCTCCTTCGCCTGTTCACCGTGTGGGACTGAGTAACTGCTAGATCCTTGGACTTCCATTCACAGCTACTACTGAACCATTGTTGGGAATTGGATGGCAGACTGTAAGTCATCAATAAATTCCTTTACTCCTTAAGTTCTGTGACTCTAGAGAACCCTAACTAATACAGAAGTTGGTACCAGGAGTGGTTCTAGAGGAGCAGAAGTATAAGGATGAATCTTTTAAAGTACTGGAATTGGCTTGTTGAGCCAACACCACTTTCAACCACTGAAACATCTCCAGATTCTCTTTCTTC